>PVKS010007546.1:0-43322 GCA_004027875.1 Aplodontia rufa | reverse complement strand
GAAAACAGTAAAGACACATAAAATGCTAATTTCTCAAAATCTATACAAAGGAAACATTTCTTAGCTTGATTATCTTTCCTGAGTTTCAAGCTCAATTTCCAAATTTCTTTTATATAACTGTTTCAGTTTGGATATGGGTATTCCCCCAAAGATTCTGTTAATGCAGGAATATTCAGAAGTGAAATGATTAGATTGTGAGCACTGTGACCCAATTGGTCCATCCTGGTTTCAATAGACTGATTGGGTGGGAACTACAGGCAAGTGGCAGGTGGCTGGAGGAGTAGGAGTGTGCTCTGGAAGGGTTGTTCTTCCTGCAGCCACTTCTCTCTGACCCTCCCATGACCTGAGCAGCTTTTCTGTTCTGGGACCTTCCCCCATGATGTGCTGCCTCACTTGGGCCCCAGAGCAAGAGACTCAGCCACCAAAGAGTGACACCTCTGAAACCATAAGTTCTAAATAAAAAAAAACAAAAAACAAAAAACCTTTTCCTTCCCTAAGTAGTTCTTCCCAGGTATTTTGGTCACAGTGATGTAAAAACTGACTAAAACAGAAATTGGTACAAAGAAGTGGAATCAATAATGTGACTCACCTGACCATGTGGTACAGAAGCCTTTGGAAATGATTTTTGAGAGGAATTTAGAAAATTTTGGAAATACAGGCAATAAAAGCCTTAAAATGTTATAAGCAGAGCTTAATGAGAAATTCTGGTGAGAGCTCAGTAGACCAGACTGACAAAAGGAATATGGAATGTGCTCATGAGATTTCAGTGGGAAAGGACCCTTGAGAATTGGAGTAAGGGCTATTTGTGTTACATTCTGGCAGAAAACCTGTGAGCCAGCGGGGGAAAGTCAGGCTATGTAGTTGGGATTTGGGGTCAATAAAAAGAAAATTAGTCCTTTTTCTTTAAGAGGACAAAGAGCTGAGCCTGCTGCTCCAGATAAACATATGCACATCAACTTGACATCCCTCCTGCTAACAAACAAAACCTTAACAAAAGGTGTCCCAGGGACACAGAGAGATGTGCTGATAATGGGGCACAGATCAAAGACCAGCACTTCAGTGTCCATGCCTATAGGTATGGAGGAAGAGAGACAATTGAGAGAATATAAGAAGGAAACACACCAGCTCCTTAGGCCCCTTGCTCAGAGGCCTCCTGCTTCAAGTCTGGAGAAAGTCCATTCTGCTCCTTTGTTTTGCTTTCTATTATTTCCTTAAAATAAAACATGTCTGCTGTTCTTGACTCAGTGCCCTCAGTTTCATTCTTAGACTCTGGAAGGAAATGAACCTGACTTTGACCAAACTGGCATCACTTCTCTAAGTTTTGCAAGTTTTGCCCAAGCTCTGAGACCATGTTTGAAGCTGAATTTAAAAGTGATAGGCCAATTAGCCTGGAGGAAATTTCAGGGCAGCACAGCATTCAGTCAGTGGCATAGGTATTGCTGGTAGCTTTCAGCCAAGTTTATTGGGAGAATCAGGAACAGAAAACAGAGTGTTAGGTCGATTCCAGGTGGTGGGAGCAGGGCATCAGGCAGCCCACGCGTGAAAGGAACAACCAATGGTGTCTCTCAATCACCTAATGATTGATGGAGTCCCCACACAATCCCCAAAGGACAAGGACCCTAAACTTCCTCTTCCCACCCCAGACTATAAAATTGCTGCCCAGCCAGGGCCGCATGCCACTTCCCCTGCCTGCCCTCACTATGGCAGTGCAGGTGAATCTGGCCGGCCAGAGAGCTGCTGATCTCATTAAAAAACATCCGCCTGAACATTTGGTGCTGAAACACCCATTTTTCTGATTTTTCTACATTTGGTGCTGAAACCCGCCCTGCCCCACCAGGTTGAGGTCCACTCTTCCCCACAGACAAACCAGAAAGCTCCTGCACCGCTTTGTGTCCCTTCATCCAGGCCAACAGAAGTGGGGTAAGTTCCCTTGCATTTCCCTTGGTCTTCTGGTTACACTCTCCATCAGGGGTTCTGTCCGAAGTTGCATGCACCAGAGACAACCCCACCTGTGCCCCTTTCTGCTCGGGTCTGACCCCAAGTAATTCTGAAAGGCCATAGGAAATGCTAATTCCTTCATAAGGGTCTTTCCGTAAGTCATACGCACCACAGACCCCCCACCCATTCTGTTCTTTACCCCCATAGGCTGAGGAGATATCCCAGCCTCAGTCTGTCCCTCTCTCTCAAGACTCATACTGTAACTGGCTGATCTCTTACGCAACACTTTGGGGCTTTTTTTTAAAATCCTCACTGATTTGCACAATTACTGTCACTGGACAGGGAAATGGTCAAAGAAACCATATGTTCAGGCTTTTTGGGATTTGCACTCTTGGCAACCCCCCATCTTCCTCCTCTCCCTCCTGTCCTCACCCCCATTACTCAGACCAGTCCTCTTCTTCCTCTCTTTTCACCACTTATCAAATGGGCACACTCCTTTACCCTACATGCTTTCTTTCCAAAAGGCAATTTCCCAACACCTCCCCAACACACACACCTGCTTGCTGATCCCTGCTGCCAACTGCTGCTGCTGAGTCTGGTGCTACTGGGCACCTGCACGGAGCTTGCTACCAGGAGCACTGTCCTGGCTCAGAGCCGCCCTTGCATGGACTGCCACACATTTGAGTTCATGCAGCGTAACCTACAGGACCTGCACAGGAGGGCGTACAGCCTGGATACACGCACAGAAAAAAAAGTGTCACTTTTAAATCCAAACCACTGGACGCTTCCCCGTACCCTGAGGTTGGATTCTCTAAGTTTCAGAAAGGAAGCAGGAAAACAGAAGAGGTCTGGGAGGTGCAAGCTGCTCCAGGTTCCAACTCTTTTGAAATGCTTAAGACGGCTGCATTCTTTTGCAAAGGTCTGTACTTCTCTCCCTCCGCAGCTTGACATCCCTGGAGCTGTTCTCAGCCCTACCCCTCAACCCCCCACCCTGCTTACTTATGTCAATCTTCTTCCTCCTCCCCTCCCACAGCTACAGTCCCTCTGCTTACAGCGATGGCTCCTCCTCCTCCTCCAAACCCTCCCTGTTCATTCCCTCTATATCTAAAACTATTGCTTACTAGTGTTTTCCAGAAGCACTACTTCTAACAGAAAAAAACGTGAATTAAGACATGCCATCACCTACAGGACAGATAAGATATAATGCTGATTTCCACTATTATTAAACAAAAGAAAGGAGTAACTATAAAACTGTAACATAGTATTTCCACCTTAAGACTGGTGAAACTGGCCTGCTGGATGCTTAATACCAAAACCATCTTACCAAAGTTAAGATAGTTAAAGGATTAAGGAAAAAGTCAATATTTTGGCCCTTGCCCTGCTTGGTCAGCCAAAACTCAGGGGACAATGGGACTTATCTACTAACATGACCTCCCAATCAGGGGGATCAGGTGACCCTAGAGAACAGAAAGCAACCAAGCGTGCATGCAAAAACAGGAAGGTCATTGGGCATGGAGATGTCTCTGATGCTTCCAAGCAAAGTCACCTGTGATCAGCAAGACCCTGATCTATCCTGACAGAAGAGCTAAAAGGTTTTTCACAAGTTCCTCAAGAATGACCCTGACAAATCTCAGTTAACTTTTAGCAAGATCAGTTTTGATCAAGTCGGTCTTAAACATCTGGCAGGAGAGTATAATGAAAGCTCAGTCCTATATGGACATTTAGCAACAAAGACAATGGCTTTTTTCTTAAAAAAAAAAAAACAAAAAAAAAAACAAAAAACAAAAACAAAAAAAACTAAATGCCACTTTTGGAGGGGGTTCCACTAATCTGATTTGCTCAGAATCCCCTCCTTAGAACAGCAACTCCAAGAGGCAATAGAGGCATCTGCTGCCTCCCTGGCCTCCCTACAAAGACAAATAACATCTACTGCCCAAGTTTTCTTCCAGAACCACCAAGCACTAGATCTCCTGACAGTGGACAAAGGGGGAACATGTCTATTCCTAAAAGAGGAATGCTGCTACTACATCAATGAAACTGGGCTGATTGAGAAAAATGTTGGAACTCTCAGATGTCTGAGCGAAAGGCTTAGGCAGCAACAGTAAAATGACCCTTGACCAGGATGGCTAAACTCCATTCTTGTCACCTGGCTGACCCCCATCCTTACTCCCATATTAGTGATATGACTCCTTCTAATGACTGCTCCCTGTCTCCTTAGGTTCGCCCGAAACCCCATGAGCGAGGTCACTGGAGTAACATACAACTAAATGCTCTCGCACCTCACAGCTGCCTCCCTACTGACAAACCAAACACCCGAACCTTCCCCTCCCCCACAATGCCCCATAAACAGCAGGAAGTAGCCAGATGGAAGTTGACACCCTATATCACCAAAAGGTCTGGATGTTAGGTCAATTCCAGGTGGCTGGGGGCAGGGTATCTGGAAGCCCACCTGTGAAAGGAATAACCAATCAGACACTGGCAGACAAACCCCAACGGTGCCTCGCAATCACCTGATGATTGACGGAGTCCCCACCTAATCCCTGAAGGACAAGGACCCCAAACTTCCTCTGCCCACCCCAGACTGTAAAGTTGCTTCCCAGTTGGGGCCATATGCCACTTTCCCTGCCCGCCCTCACTATGATGGTGCAGGTGAATCTGGCTCAAGAGCTGCCAATCCCAATAAAAAAATCCATGCCTGAACATTTGGTGCTGAACACCCATTTTTCCTGATTTTTTACACAGACCTAAAGGGATTTTATTTTATTTATTTCATTTTATTTATTTATTTTTAGAGACAGTCAATTTTATTTAGTTTTTCATGTGGCCTCCGCTGCTCCAACACTTCTTTGTGTACATGGTGCTGGGATTTGAACCCAAGTACTTGGTGCATGCCAGGCAAGTGCCATAACCTAAGATTGCAGTTTGGCTAGAAAATGCATATAAAACTGAAACCAAGGAAGGTGCACTTATTGAAGAGATTAGAGTCTCTAAAGAAATGTTAATTACTTTGCAAAGAATTAATAGGAAAGATGGCTGGAGGGCATCTCAGGAATTTGCAAGACCACACCCATAGCAAGGTAAACAATGTAGAAGGGAAAATCCCTTTGAGAAGGATTGTGCAGGTGCCTTGCTTGCATAGGAAGACTTAAAAAGTAGTTTCAACATGCTGAGCTGCACAAGCACTCAAAGACTGCTATAGCCATGATTCCAGGGAGCCAGTTGGCAGCAAAGCTTGACACCATCTATGTGACGCTGGTTCTACAAGAATGCAGGATGCTGGAGTTAGGGGGCAAAGGGGATCATGGAGTCTTCTACAGAGAAGGCAAGGTGTATTTAGGGTCAGAGTACCAGCAGTCTGCCCCTAAGAAGGTGATGCACGTGAAATTATAAAGGTAGAGCTGCAGCTGGCATGGAGATTACAGGTGTTAAAAGATGCCAGAAGCATGGACTTTCCGATGAGAAAAACTGCAGAGGGAGCTAGGCTAAAAGAGAGCCCACATGCAGCTGGAAAGGTAAACAGAGTAGGCTGCTAAGCTCTTTGGAAAGAATATCAAGCAGCCAAGTGTGCTAGATGCTAAACCCTGAGTTTCTGGCAGAGTTGTAGGATCTATATGTCCCCATTGAGTTTCAGTCTTGCTTTTGCACAATGCCTTCTTTCTACATCCTTCAGGAATGACAAAGTTTACTCTGTGTACTGTTTATTGGATATATGTAACTTGCTTTTGATTTTTACAGGAACTCACATCCAAGAGTTTGCCTTGGGTCCCATAGGAGACTTTTGACTTGGACAATGCTTAAACTGTTAAAACCATGGGACTCTTAGAGATGCAATAAATGCATTTTGCATGGACATGAACTTTTGGAAACCAGAGATGGGATGTTAAGCTTTGAATATGAGGCATCCCACAAAATCTGTTAATGCAATAATATTCAGAGGTGAAAAGATTAGATTATGACAGTTGTAACCTAATCAGTCCATCCTAGTTTGAATGGACTATGTGGTAAATGCAGGCAGGTAGGATGAGACTGAAAGAGGCAGGTCACTGGGGGTGTACCCTGGAAGAGTGTATTTTACCTGTGGCCCCTACCCACCTCTGCTTTCTGACCCTACCATGAGTTGAGCAGCTTTCCCCCACTGGACCCTTCCCCCATGATGTGCTACTTTATCCTGGGCCCAGAGCAATGGAGAGAGCCATCTATGGCCTGAGATCGTGGAAACTGGGAGCCTCAAAAAAACTTGTTATCCTCTAATTTGTTCTTGTCAGATATTTTGGTCACAGTAACACAAAAGCTGACTAAAAAAAAATAGCTCGTTTATTTGGTCATTAAATATTTATTGAGCATTTGTTATATGTCAGGCTTGTGATTGGGCAACAGGATATAAGAGTGAAGGTGACAAAAAAAAGTGCTTACAATTTATTGACAGAGGCCATTACACTTATGACAGCAATACCCTGAGTGAATTCAGGATGTTATAGAAACACAGATGAGTCCGCCAACTGTGCTGAAGGAACGAAATGAATCCCCTGAATAAAGGAGTTATCTGAAGGATGAGTAAGGGCAGGGCGGGACTAGAGAACCTTTTCTGGAAGTGAGAAAGAATGGTAGGCCTGAAATTTGGGAGTGGGATGGAGATGAGAAAAGTAGCCAAGTTAAAAATCATGGAAAGTTGTGGGGATTTAATGACTAAAAATTAAACCAGGGGAGGGAAGTGGCCTGGATAACACACAGGCTTCTGATTTTGACAGAAAGATCTAGTACTTTGACCCAACCCAAAGATAAAACCTAAAATTAATCATGGAGTGGATAGACAGTATGTCCTTTTAATTATATTTCCAAAATTTATTTCTCTCAAAGGAGATTTTAATAATACCTATACAGGTTCATATTATTTTTGCTAGCAAGGACTAGGAGTAAAGATGGTAAATACCAGGAGATAGCAAGCTACATAACGGGGGCCAGATTTGGCCCTGCCTCTTTTTATGTGGCTCATGAGGTAAGAAGATTTTCCTGTTTTAGACTTTTTTTTTTTAAACTGGTACATTATAATTATGCATAATAGTTGGATTCATTGTTACATATTCATACATACACACAGTATAACAATATAAGTTGTTCCCCAGTACTTCCACTTACCCTTCCCTGCTCCTCTCCTGCGCTCAGTCCCTTTCTTCTACTTTAATGGTCACTCTTTGATTTTCATGAATACCCCAACCCTGTTTTATTCTTTTTCCTTTCTAGCATTCACATATGGGAGAAGACATATGACACTTGACTTACTGAGTCTGACATATTTTGTGTAATATAATGTTCTTCAGTTCCATCCATTTTCCATAACTTCATTCTTTTTTTTTTTTTTTTGAGACAGAGGGTCAGTGAGAGAAAGAGAGAATCAATTTTAATTTTGATTAGTTTTTCATGTGGCCTTCGTTGATCCGACACTTCATTGTGTATGTGGTGCTGGGGTTTGAGCCCGTGTCCTCACGCATGCCAGGCAAGCACCATAACTGCTAAGCCACCACTCCAGCCCAATTTCATTCTTCTTTATGACTAAATAAAATGCCATTAAATATATATCATACATATAATCACATTTTCTTTAATCATTCATCCACTAACAGACACCTGATTCCATATTTTGGCTACTGTGAAGCATGCTGTTATAAACATGGGTATGCGTATATCACTATATAGTATGATGACATAATTGTGTAAGCTAAATACTGGAAAGTAGGAAAGCTGGGTAATATAGTGGTTCCATTCCTAGTCTTTTGAGGAAACTCCACACTGATTTCCACAGCAGTTTTACTAATAACAATACCATCAATAATGTTCCTGTTCCCCCACATCCTCTCTAGCATTTATTATTATTTATATTCTTCATGGATGCCATTCTGACTGGTCTGAGATGAAATCTCTGTGTAGTTTTGATTTGTACTTTTCTAACCGCTAAAGATGTTGAACATTTTTTTGTACCTCTTCTTTTGAGAAGAATCTGTTTTAGTTTGCCCATTTATTAATTGGATTATTTGGGTGTTCGTTTTTGGTGTTAACATTTTTTAAGTTCTTTTCTTTTCTTTTTTGGAACTGGGGATTGAATACAGAGTGCTTAACTACTGAAACACATTCCCAACCCTTTTTATTTCTTGTTTTTGAGACAAAGTCTCATTAACTTGTTCAAGGCTTCACTATGGCTGGCTTTGAACTTGCAGTCCTCCTGCCTCATCCTCCCAAGCTGCTGGGATTATAGGCATGCACCACCACAACCAGCCTAGTTTTTTGAGTTCTTTATGTATTCTAGATATTAATCCTCTGTCAGAAGAGCACCTCCAAAGATTTTCTTGCATTCTTTAGGATTTTTTTTTTTATTAAGAGAGAGGGACAGTGAGAGAGAGAGAAACAATTTTTTATTTAGTTTTTCATGAGGATTTCATTGCTCTAAGACTTTGCTATGTATGTGGTGCTGGTGTTTGAACTCAATAACTCATGTGTGCCAGGCAAGTGCCGTAACCGCCAAGCCACCATTCCAGCCCCTAGGATCTCTCTTAATACTGCTAGTTCTTTCCTTTGCTCTGCAGAAGCTTGTTAATTTGATGTACTCCCATCACTAATTCCCAGTATTATATCCTGATCTTCAGGAGTCCTGTAGAGGAAATTGTTGCCTATACCTATATGTTTAAGTGTTGACCCTACATTTTCTTTTAAGTGTTGTAAAGTCTCTGGTCTTATTCCTAGGTCTTTGGTCCATATTAAGTTGACTTTTGCATAGGGTGAGCGCCATGATCTAGTCTCATTCTTATACATAGGGATATCCAGTTTTCCCAGTACTATTAGTTAAAAAGACTGTCATTTCTCCATTGTAGATTTTTGGTACGTTTGTCAAGGATGAGATAACTGGTACTTGTGTGGGTTTACCTCTCCATCTTCTGTTCCATTGGTCAATGTGACTGCTTTTGGGCCAGTACCACACAGTTTTGTTACTATAGCCCTGTAGTATAATTTGCAGTAAGGTATTGTGATACCTCCATCATTGCTTCTGTAACTTAGAACTGATTTGGCTATTCTGAGTCTTTTAGTCTTCCAAATTAATTTCAGAGCTATTTTTCCCAGTTCTGTGAAAAATGTCACTAGTATTTGATGGTGATTGCGTTGAATCTATAGATTGCTTTTCGCAATATGGCCATTTTACCAATATTAATTGTGCATATCCATAAACATGGGAGGTCTTTCCATCTTCTAGTGTTTTATTCAGTTTCTCCCATCTGTGTCCTGTAGTTTTCATTGTAGAGATCTTTCATTTCCTTGGTTATATTTATTCCTAGGTTGTTTTTTTGTTTTTGTGTTTTTATCACATTGTAAATACGATATGTAAATTTTTATATTGTAAATTTTTATCGTATTGTAAATGGAATTGTTTTCCTGATTTCTTTTTCAGGAGATTTGCTATTGTTGGATAGGAAAGTTACTGATTTTTATATGTTGATACAGGTTTCTGTTTGTTTATTTGTTTTTGTCCTGCTGTTGGTAGAATGCAGACCCTCAGGCATGCTAGGCAAGTACTCTATCAATGAGCCACAGTTCCAGCTCTTGTTCCTGATTTTAGAGGAAATGTTTTCAGTTTTTGCCCATTCACTAGGATTTTGGCTGTGTGATTTTTCATATATAATAATGTTAAGGTAAGTCCATTTTATCTCCAGTTTATTTGTGCCATGAATGTGTGCTGAATTTTGTCAAAGGCTATTTTGCATCTATTGAAATGATGATGTGATTTGTCTTTTATTCTATTTATGTTGTGAATTACATTTTTTATTTGAGTCTATTAAACCATCCTTACAACGCTGGAATGAAACCAAATTGATCATGATGTACAAGCTTCTTAATATGTTATTGAATATGATTTGCTAATATTTTATTAAGGATTTTTGCATCTATGTTCACCGGGGAAACTAGCCTGTAGTTTTCTTTCTTTGATGTTTCTTTATCTGGTTATGTTTTTAGGGAGATAGTGGCTTCACAGAAAGAAATTGGAAGTGTTCTACACCTTTCTGTTGCAAGGATTTTAATTATTGCTTCATTCTCCTTGCTTGCTACTGATCCATTTAGGTTTTCTGTATCCTCTTTGTTAATTTTGGCAGATCCCAATGTATACTTATTTTAGATATTCCAATTTATTGGCGAATAGTCCCTAAGTATCCTCTTGATTTCTGCAATGTCTATGATATTATCTTCTTTTCATCTCTAATTTTATTAATTTGAGCCTTCTATTTTTTGTTTGTTTGTTTGTTTAGTTCAGCTAGGGGTTCATCAATCTTATTTATTTTTTTTAAAGAATGAGCTCTTCATTTGATTCAACTTTTGTATTTTTTTTATTCTCCATTTCATTATCTTGGTTGTCTCTGATCTCAATTATTTCCTTCTGTTTTAGTCAGCTTTTTCATTGCTGTGACCCCAGGACCTAACTAGAAAAACTTTTGGAGGAAAGTTTATTTAGGGGCTCATGATTTCAGAAGTCTTAGTCCATGGAAGGCTGACTCCATTCCTCAGGACTCAAGGTGAGGCTGAACATCAAAGCAGAAGGCGTGGCTCCAGGGAGCAGTGAGAGACACTTCACTCCAGATACAAAATACATACCCCAAAGGCACACCTCCAATGATCCACCTCCTCCAGCCACACCCTACCAGCCTATAGTTACCACTTAACTCACTGATTGGGTTAAGACTCTCATAACCCAATCATTTCACCTCAGCCTTCCTGGGTGTCTCATAAAGGCTTTGGGGGGGGGCAGGGACACACCTTTCATCCAAACCATAAAACCTTTCTTCTACTGGTTTTAGGTTTGGTTTGTTCTTGTTTTTCTAGGTCTTTGAGTTGCATCATTACGGTGTCTTTTTGGGATCGTTCTGATTTTCTTATGCAACCACTCATAGCTATAAACTCTCCTCTTAGAACTGCTTTCATAAAGTCCCAGAGGTTCTGGTATGTTATATCACCCATCTCATTTGAGTCTAAGAAATTTTTAATTTCTCACCTGGTTTTTTTCTGTCACCCATTCATTGTTCAAAAGTGTATTGTTCAATCTCCATGTATTTCCATGGATTTGTATAATTTATGTAGTTTTTCTTAGTGTGGATTTCTAATTTTTTTCATTATGATCTGATAAGATCCAAGAAGTTAAATCAAGTTTTTTCTTTGTATTTGCTAAGAGTTTCTTTGTGGCCAAAGATGTGTTTTAATTTGAAGAAGGTACCATGAGCACTGAGAAGAAAATTAATTTGGCTGTTGTTGAATGATATATTCCATAGGAATATACTCTAAAGAGTTTTTACTGAGTTTGTATCTGGATGATCTGTCTATTTGTGAGATAGGAGTGTTGAAATCACTCAGTATTGTATTGGGGTCTGAGTCTTTAAGTCCAGTCGTCCCTGTTTTATTTAGTTAGGTACACCAATGTTGAAGGCATGAATATTTTCTCTCTTTGTAAGTTCTTGTTGAATTGTTCCCTTTACCCCGTGTGAACTGACCCTCTTTATCTCTTCTGATTAATTTTGGCTTGAAGTCTGTTTGAGAGAATCTACTCGAGCTTGTCTTGGGGCTCCATTTGTATGATACCATTTTCCATCTTTTCACTGTCAGACAGTGGCTGTCTTTGCCTATGAGGAGTCCCTTGCAAAGTAGTTGTTTGTTTTCTTAATCTATTCTGCCAACCTCTGTATTTTAATTGGAGAGTTGAGACCATTTACATTGTGTTATTAGAAAGAGATGTTTATTAAATTTCTTCCATTTTGATTTCTTTCTAATGTTGACTTTGCTCATGGTTCTCCTTTCCTTAGCTACTCTTCAAATGTGATTAGTGCATTTGTGAACTCTGGAATTTGTATATGATTTTTGTCTTTGTGCAGTATTTTAAGTATTTTTTGTAGTTCTAGCTTTAGGATTCATGAAGTTTTTAGTTTCTGCTTTCTTGGAAGGTTTTTATTTTTTCTTTAATTCTAAAGAATCACTTTGTTGGATATACAATCTTGGTTGACAGTTATTTTGGAATGATGTGTTCTAAGCACTCTTGGACTTTAGAGTTTCTTCTGAGAAATCAGAAATCATTCTGGTTGGCTTGCCTCTAAATGAGGCCAGATGTTTTTCTATTGAGACTTTTAAAATTCTATCCTTGCTATATATATTAGGCATTTTAATTATAACATATCTTGTAGAGGTTGTATTTTGGTCTTGTCTTTTTGGGGATCTGAATGCCTTCCCTATCTGAATATCCATTTTATTCCCAAGGTTTGGAAATTTTTTCTGCTATTATTTCCCTGAAGAGATTACCTATCCATTAGCCTGCATTCCATAACTTTCTTCAATTCCAATGGTTCTTGAATTTGTTCTCTTAATGCTGTCCCATATTCCCTGTGTATTACGGTCACTGTTACTTAATACTGTCTGAATGTTCAAGGCTAGACACTCTTTATTCCCCATCTCTGAGTTCAGCCTTCTGCATAGTATATTCTATTGGAGAGACTTTGCACTGATTGTTTTATTTGATTTCTTGTGCCTTTCATTTCCAAGATTTCTGTTTGGTTCTCTTTCATTATCTGTATCCCTTTGCTGAGGTTCTCTTTCATATCTTATACTGACTTCCTTAAATCACTCAGTATTTTTCTGTATTCTCTTGGAATCTGTTGATAATTTATGTGACTATCTTTTAAAATTATTTATCTGGTATTTCATTTCACCCACTTGAATATCTTTGGAATCAGTTGATGGCAATGTCATGGTACGTTTTTATTCATATTTCTTATAGTCCTGTGATGGATTTTATGCGTTGGCTGGAATATATTTCTCTTTGATTTATGTGTAGGTGTTTTTAGGGTACTCTCTAGACAAAATGTTCCTGGATATCAGGTTGCTGTGAAATTCTCACTCTATTCAAGTAGCTTCTGTAGTATAGCTGCCCTGCTTATTCTTTGGTTATGATTGTGTATTTTGATACTGTATGTGTTTTCTCAGAACTTGACAATCCCATTTTTCCCTATAGGTCTAACAAAAGTGGGATCCGTCTTATTGAACTGTCAGTTGTGTCATGTACAGCAGAGTTTGTGGGGGTACACCCTCTGTGATACTCTTCTTCACTTAACTCTGTGTATTCTAAAAGTGTATAGAAATGATCTAGATTGAGACCCCTTTTGTTGTAGTGTCTATAGTCTTTGAGTTAATTCTGTTTTTGTTGTAGGAGCACATGTCCATGAGTTGGACCTGACCCCCGCTCCCCACCTCAGTCATTCCTACTTGGGACCTGGTCATTGATTTAGAGTTTTTCTCTCTCCTATTCTTTGAATTAAAGTATTACTGGGGTTTGAGCTTGGTTGGTTTGTGTATGAAGCAAGGTGCACTTTCTCTTGCCTTGGTTTTGGGTGTTGCTCAGCTACCCTGTGAACTGGCAAAGTACCAATAGATTCCTAGCACCTCACAGAAAGTGGGGAAGTAAATAATAACAACAAGAATACTGAACAACATACAGCATTAAAATAAATACCCAATGCCTGATGTTAGGTTGTGCTCAGATGGCTAGGTGAGGGCAGGGCACCAGGCAGCCCATGCGTGCAAAGGAACAACCAATCAGACGCTGGCAGATAAAACCCAATGGCCTACCACTCATACATCCCATGATAGATGGAGTCCACAGCCAATCCCCGAGGGAGGAGACCTCCAAACTTCCCATGCCCACCCCAGATTGTAAAGTTGCTGCCAGCCAGGCCGCTTGCAACTTCCCTGTCCCGCCCTCACTCTGGCAGGCTGGTGAACCTCACCTGAGAGCTGCCAATCCCAATAAAAAGGTTTTGCTCAGCTGCTTTTAGATCTGATATGTTTTTGAACATCCACATCCTGATTTTTATACCTACTATGACAATTACAATACTAATTGCCACAAAAATGGCAGGGCTGGAGCAGTAGCTCAATGGCTTCAACACTTGCCTGGCATGCGAGGATGCTGGTTCAAACCCCAGCACCATGTACACAATGAAGTGTCTGAGCAACAAAGGCCATGTGAAAAACTAAATAAAATTGATTCTCTCTCTCTCTTACTGTCACTCTCTCTTTTAAATAAAATAAAAAAATAAATAAGAATGGCAGCAATTGCCAATAGTAATAATGATAAATAACTGTGAACTAGATCTGGCACAAATATCAGCTACACTATCCACAGCACTAAAAACCACAACAACATGAGTGGTGGGGACATAAAGTATACAAACCAAGTAGTCCTAAAAGATGGTAAAAATACAGTTCATTAAAAGAAAAAAGAATTATGATAGGAAGGTAAAAGAAAGTTTCAAATGTTCAAAATGTAAACAGAAGAAGCCAAAGAGATGTAACTAGTGATAGCTATAAAGAAGGAGGAGGAAAAAATAAGTTAAAAAAAAGTAATAAGAGAAGTCAACAATCAAAGGGAGAAGAAAGGAGAGAAAGAGATATGAGAAACAAAGAAAATAAATAAAACTCCCAACTCTCAAAAGACAGAAGAAAAATAACACACATTTTAAAAATGAGAAAAAAGGAAATATGTATGTATGTATGTGTGTGTATATATGTGTGTGTGTGTGTGTGTGTGTGTGTGTGTGTCCCGAACCAATCAGCACAGCATGAAGACCCACAAAAAGCAGGGGAAGGATTCTTAATAAAAAAAGGAAAGAATTGTCTCCACTAAAGTGATCAAAACTGTCAACAAGGACAGATGCTCACTTTGCCAGACTGCCCCACTTTCTGTTTCTTCTTGGGTTATATACCCCTTAGAGAGAGCAAGGACTGGGGGTTGTTAAACCCTTCCTCTTTTTATCTTGCTTACTGAATTGCCAACTGGGGTGATCTGGAACTGAAGCTGATTGAAACAGCTCTGAGTTTTCCTTCTTACCAGAATAAGGTTAAATGGAATGAGAAGTACTGTCAATTGAATTTTTGTGCAGACAGACCAGATCAATGTGTCCAAGTACAGGACTGCTGCAGAGTTCTGAGTGTTCCAGCAGCTGGAATTTAGCTCTAATCAGGCCTTTGGGACTTTGTTGGGTGGTATCTGCTCTGGAGAGATTAGATCAACACACTCCTAGAGCCAGGCAGAGGCTGATCTCTGCTGAGCATCTGGTTCTCAGGAACCCATAGAATTTTACTACTAAGTCAGAGGAGTCAACCCTCCACAGGTCTTGCACACTCCATCACCCATGAATTACTCAGTCCCTGAATGTAATCACTACTTTTCCAGATTCTGGAACCTCTTTAGCTGTCACATGAGCCATGAGACTCAAAGGAAAAGCAAATTGCATTCCCCTCCCTATCTCTCACTTGAATGCCCAAGGATACAATCTTTTCTGTGCCTGTTTCAATCATACTCTTCTAGGCACACCCTAGGCCACATGATAGGTAGTTGACAGGATAATAGTGTAATGTTTGCTATGATCTCCCAGGCTCACAGCAGCAACCTGTAGCATGGCCACCTGAAGATGACTCCTGCTTCGGTTCTTCACTTGCTAGTAGAGAAACAGAGCATTTCTCAAACACCAGTTCACTCTGCAGCCTCTGGTTAGCTAAATTCAGACTGCTTTTCTGTTGTAGCTAAGTTCAGACCGCTTGCAGAGACTTAGGGCTGCCATTTTCCAGGATATTGTGCTGAGCTGGAGGAATGAGTAAAAGGCCTTGGAGGTGGGAAATACCATTGCCTGAGTAGAGTGAGATCAAAGAGCTCACTCCTCTGAGGTTCCACAAACATCTCAGAAGCCAACTAAACTCTGCACCTAGCCCAGCCCAGTTTACTTCCTTTTCCATGCCAAATTTGTCCACTGTATTTCTCTCTGTATTTGTGCTATCCCTCCCCTTTGCCATAAATCAGCACTGCTACTACTGCCACCACCAGCTTGCCTACAATGGCCTCTCTTGTCCTTTGTTCAATGCACCCAAGTTTCTGAGCCTCTAAGAGTCTCTCATTGTCCAGTTTTTAATTTCTATGAATTTCCTCTTGTACCCACATGACTGAGAAGCAGCTTGAATCCTAAACCATAGAGCAACTGGAAATTTTGCTTTACATTTTTTAAATGGTTAGAAAAGGTCAAAAGAATATATTGTGACATGTCAAAATTTTATGAAGTTGAAATTTCAATGACTATAGAAGTTGTATTGGAATACACCCATGCCCATGTGAATGCTGGCATACCACAGCAGAGTAAAGTAGTTATAACAGAGACTGTGACTTTCAAAATCTAAAATGTTTACTATGTGGCCCATTACAGAAAAAGTTTGCCAGCCTCTGGGAATATCCTGCCAATTAGCAACAAATCTCTAAACTAGAGGAGGCCACCCTTAGACTCCTAGACCTACAATAATTTACAGAGGAAACCAGAAATTCCTTCAGGAGTTCTCATTTAATCTTTCACCATTTAATTAAGGGCTTTACTCCTGTTTTTACAAATGAGAAAACTGACCTCAGGTATCAAGTGGTGGTGCAGACAAACTTCTAAGTAAAGACAGTACAACACAAGAAATGCAGAATCTTCACTCTTAATGTTACTGAAGTAAACAAAAATAGGAAACCCCAAAGTTTACCAAAAACATAACCAGACATGGCAAAGATCAATCTTATGTCATAAACTTCTAAATTTGGTTGATAATGAAAGAAAACCCAAAGACATGCCTCCAAGGAAAACTAAGTTAACCAATACTCTCATTAATTATCCTTAATTTGTAAGTGAAGTAAGAGATGGGTAATAAAGTCAGGGAAAAGTTTAAGACATGGCTTGCAGAGACTTAGGGCTGCCATTTTCCAGGATATTGTGCTGAGCTGGAGGAATGAGTAAAAGGCCTTGGAGGTGGGAAATACCATTGCCTGAGTAGAGTGAGATCAAAGAGCTCACTCCTCTGAGGTTCCACAAACATCTCAGAAGCCAACTAAACTCTGCACCTAGCCCAGCCCAGTTTACTTCCTTCTCTGGATCCATGTATGTACTCTCAGTTTGCAGAAAAATGAATAGAAAACAGTAATTCACTCTTTTTTTTTTTTTAAAGAGAGAGGGAAAGTGAGAGAGACAGAGAAAAAGAGAAACAACTTTATTTAGTTTTTCACATGGCCTTAGTTGCTCCAACACTTAGTTGTGTTGTGTACGTAGTGCTGAGTTTTGAACCCGGGTCCCCGTGCTTGCCAGGCAAGCACCAAAACCGCTGAGCCACTGCTCCAGCCCAGTAATTCACTCTTAACAGAGGTAGAATGAGGGTAGATAATCTAGTCCAATAAAAGTGGAAGCAATTATAATTTAAATTGATGGCATGATGCAAAATGCAGGAGATAATCAGTTAATGCACAGGAAAACATCAAGTTAAGACAGCTAAGAGATCAGATGATAGATAAAGAGAAAAATAAAGACAATTCTATCTGAAAAATAAGTGGGCTCTCTGATTGCATGGATGTCTTTCAAGATGGCATTGAAAGATAGCAAGGCTAAGAAGTGAACCTGGAGTTTATTAGTTTACAGCTCCAATAGAATATGAAAATTTTATTGCTTTTTCTACTTTTTGTGTTTTAAAATGGGAAATTGCACTATGTGAGAAGGTTAAATAAAATCAACAGAAAAACTGGAAATCCCAGGAGTGTTGTTTGCATTGAATACTTCAAGAATAAAATCACAATTGTTTCTAAGAAGTTGTTCTTGAGAAGCTATTTGAAATATTCTACCAAGAAATACCTTAATAAGAACAATTTTTAGATTGCTTTGTGTGGTTGGATCTGAAGAGGAGACTTAGGAACTTCATTACTTTCAGATTAGTCAAGATGAAGATGGATTGGAGTCTGGGAATTAGGTGACATTTCCTTAGTGGGCTTTGCTTTTAAATAATACAAATGAAGCATACATGAGACTGAGACATCTGGAAATGGACTTTAGTGTGTCAGTGAATGCAAAACATTATACTTTAAAAAATAAGAATTAGTACCCTAGGAAAAAATTGATGGGATAGAAATAAACATTCAGAAATTTAATACAAGAAATTTTCTGGTAATGATTGAAGACTGAATTAAATCTACAATGCTTGTGTTACATAAAAAATTAACATAAAAACCAATATTTGAGTCATATTCTGATTAAGTTATGAAGCATCCAGTGTAAAGAATATTTCTAGCATACAGAAAGAAAAAGAAAGAAAATTGAAAGGGGGAATTATCTAGTTAGCCTTAAAAACTTCTTAGCAACATTTCATGTTGTAACATAAGAGAGCAATGCTTCTCAGGTTTTGAAGAAAAGTGTATTCCAATGCTATTATGGACTGCAAAGTTGTTGCTTAAAGGCAACAACAGCCAGATTTTATTTATCAAAATCTTACAGAACTCAGGTATTACAGCACTCAGGAAACTTTTCTTTCTTCTGAAAACTATTCAACTACTGTATTAGATTTTTACCTCTGTGACCAAAATACCTGACAAGAACAACTCAGAGCAGGAAAAGTTTATTTTGACTCATAGTTTCAGAGGTTCAGTCTATAATCAGTCACTCCATTGCTCTGGGACCAAGATGATCCAGAACATTATGGCCAAAGGACATGGTAGAAGAACTACTCATCTCATCTCACCTGGGAAGCAGAAAAAGCAGGGGAAAGGGTGTCAGAAAGTTGAACCTTTTCAGGACATACCACCAGTGACCCACCTCCTCTAGCTATACCCCATCTGCCTACAGTTACCACCCAGTTAGTCCATTCACACTAGGACAGACTGATTAGGTTACAACTCTCATGATCTAATCTTTCACCTCTGAATATTCCTGCATTACCACAGGAGCTTTTGAGGGACCTCTCATATCCAAATCATAACAAATATGTAATCCAGCCAACCTCAATTCAATCAAAATAAACCAAGAAACTGGAAAAGTCATGGTAAAAGAGTTAATGGAAATCACAGACATCATTTAAATATTTAATTAAAACTACAAAACTGGGAGAACTATAACTGTAAGCAAGGATGCAAATATAATTTCTGATGAAGTTAAAATACCTAAGCAACAAAATTCACAAGGTAAATAAACAGGGAGATAGAAACAAATGTAAAATTTCATATTACCGGGGCTGGAGCAGTGGCTCAGCAGTTACGGCACTCGCCTACCATGCACGAGGACATGGGTTTGAACCGCAGCACCGCATACACAGCAGAGTGTCAGAGCAACAAAGACCACAAAAATGAATAAAGTTGATTCTTTCTCTCTCTCTCTCACTGTCCCTCTCTCCTTAAAAAAAATTTCATTTTACATATTTTTTAAAAAGGTAGGCAATCTGCACTGTCTAAAGGCAAGCATATTTTTCTTTTAAAATTAACTAACTCTTAAATGATTTTTATAATTTTTTTTCTTACCCCTATAGATATATTTTTTAGAAAATATCTCTTGCAGGAAAAAAGAAACATTATTTGAAATTCATCAACCCCATAAGTTTCTCTTCAGTTTGTATTTCTTTAAATTCAAGTAAAATTAAATATTAAAATATTATTTATAGTGTGATTTTATATACAAATTCAATTAAAATTAAACATGGTATTATTCGTAACATGATTCTATTTATTCTTAAATTATGATGCCTATTTCTATATATGTATTCTTTTTACCTGTTTTGTGCATTAAATAAACACCTGGAAGGATGTTAACAAAATGTCATACTCATTATTTTAGCATATGGGACTTTGTATGACTTGTTGCTATTTTTTCCTACTTGTTTTTTGTATTATTTTAGTCACTTATAAAATTGACCTATAGTAAAACTCCCTTTTTGTTGTACAGTTCTTTGAGTTTAGACAAATACATAGTCATGTAACTACCACCAAAATCAAGACATAAACCAGACATAAATACCACAAACTTTCCTCATGCTACTTCATTGTACCCATTCTCAACCCCTCAAACTACTAATCTCATTTTCTCTTATCTTTTTGCTTTTCCAGAATTTCATGTAAATGAAATGATACATTATGTAGCCTTTTAAGGTTGGCTTTTTATAACTTAGCAAAATCCATTCAGAGTCACTCATCTTATGTGCATTAGTAGCTTTTTCACTTTTATTACTGAGCAGTGTTCCTTTGTATGGATGTTCCAGTTTGTTAATCCACTCACCAGTTGAAGGATATTATGTTATTCTCATTTTTATTATGAATTAGACATTAAAGACATTTGCCTATCAGGTTTCATGTGAATACACATTTTCATTTTCCTTGAGTACATTACCCAGGAGTGGGACCACCAGTTCAAACGGTAAGCTGTATGTATAATTTTGTAAGAAACTGACAAATTGTTTTCCACTAAGTGGGTGTGCTATTTTCCATTTTCATTAGTAATTTATGAGATTTCCAGCTGTTCTGCATCTCCATCATTACTTACTATTGTCAGGATATTTTTTTAGCTACACTAAAAGTTTAATATATAGTGTAATATACTAAGTATGTGGTGGTATCTCATGATTTTAATTTACATTTGTTTCAACTACAATTTTCTAAAAGATGTCTTTTTTTAGGAAATAATGTTGAAAGCAATAAAGATAGAACATAAAACTTTAGAGTTCAAAAAAAGCCAACAAATATTTTATACGTTTCCTTTTGAAGTGTGGTACACAGTCAGTCAAGAACTACCTGTCTTCTTCAAGAGATCACATATTAGTCCCAGTTGCTACTTTCATAACTGTGAGACCATATCCTCCAGGGCCAAGTCCTCAAATGAAAAATGATGGCTTGCACGATAGTCCTTGAGACCATAGCCAGAGGAGTGAGGCAAGAGAAGGAAATCAAAGGGATAAAAATAGGAAGAGAGGAAATCTAACTATCCCTTTTGCTAATGACATGATCCTATATCTGGAAGACCCTGAAAACTGCTTGAGCTTATGAACAGATTTAGCAAAGTGTCAGGCTATAAGATCAAGACTCATAAATCAATAGCTTTCCTATATGCTAACAATAGTAGGGCAGAAGAAGAAGTCAGGAAATCAGTCCCTTTCATGATATCTTCACAAAGAATAAAATACTTGGGAATTAATCTAACAAGGGAAGTCATAGACCTCTACAATGAAAATTATCAAACATTGAAGAAAGAAATTGAAGAAGACCAGAGAAGATGGAAAGACATTCCATGTTCTTGGTTAGGCAGAAATAATATAGTCAAAATGGGCATTCTGCCAAAAGTACTATACACATTCAATGCAATTCCCATCAAGATACCATTGCATGCAGATACAGAAAAAGCAATTCTCAAATTCATTTGGAACAACAAGAAACCCAGAATTACCAAAACATTATTAAGCAAGAAAGACAAAACAGGTAGATTCACAATACCAGATCTAAAATTATGCTTTAGAGCAGTAGTAACAAAAATAGCATGGTACTGGTATCAAAACAGGAATGAAGACCAATGGAATAGAGTAGAAGACTCTGAGACAAACCCACAAATCTTTGAATATCTGATATTTGACAAAGAGAATCAAAAATATAACCTATAGGAAAGATAGCCTATTCAACAAATGGCGCGGGACAAACTGGACAGCAATTGGCAGGAAGTTGAAATGAGATCCTTACCTCTCACCTTGCACAAAAATCAAATTTAAATGGATCAAGGAACTAGGAATTAGAACAGCTACCATACAACTGCTAGAAGGAAAATTAGGACCAACACTCCAACATTTGGGAGTTGGGAACAACTTTCTCCATAAGACTCCCTAAGCAAAAGAGTTAAAGTTAAGAATCAATGAGTGGAATGCTATTAAATTAAAAAGCTTCTGCTCAGCCAAGAAATTGGTCAAAATTTTCAAGAGAGAACCTACAGAATGGGAGTTAATCATGGCCTGTGATTCTACCAACAGCTGAATATTTACAAAGAACTCAAAAAACTTCATTTCCTAAACCCAACAATCCAATGAATAAATGGGCAAGAGTGCTAAATAGAAACTTCTCAACAGAGGAAACTGAGCAAGCCAATAAATACATGAGAAAGTGTTCTAAATCACTAGTAATCAGAGAAATACAAATCAAAACTACATTAAGATTTCACCTCACTCCAGTCAGATTGGCAAAGGTGAAGAATATAAACAAGAACACATGCTGTAAGGGTTTCGGGGAAATAGGAACACTAGCACACTGTTGGTGTAACTGCAGACTGGTACAGCAACTCTGGAAAGCAGTGTGAAGAATCCTCAAAAAATTACAGATGGACCCACCATACAATCCAGCATTCCCTCTTCTGGGTATTTTCCCAGAGGAGTTAGAATCAGCACATTAAAATGACAAAGCAAAATCTATGTTCCTAGCAGCTCAATTTACAATAGCTAAATTATGGAATCAATCCAGATGCCCCTCACTGGATGAATGGATCCAAAAACTGTGGTATACATACACAATAGAATTCTACACAGCAATTAGAAACAACGATATTGCAGCCTTTGATGGTAAATGGATGGTAATGGAAGAAATCATGCTGAGTAAAGTCAGCCAAACCCAGAGAGTCAAGGATCAAATGCTTTCACTCATTTGTAGAGGCTGGAGCTAAACCCAAGCCTGTGTGAAAGGTAGTCAACCTCATGTATTAGATTCAGCAAAGGCATAGCAACACATAATTTAGGGCAACCGCAGATATGTAGCAGGGGGAGGGGGGGAGGACAAGTGGGGGATGGGAGAGGGAGGGAAAATAGGGAGGAATCTAGGGAGACAATCAACAATGTAGCATACTCTACTCCCCTGAGAATTCAAATAACACTTATGTAATCATTCAATTCTGGAAAATTCTCAACCTAAGCATTTATATTGTTTGTAGGGGTGAACTATAGAAGATTCAAGAGACTGGGGTGTGGGTGATGTGAGGATAATTCTGGTTTAAGAATACATGCATATCCTATTGTTATTTTATGATTGTACAATAACTCAACTCCTTAATAAAAAAAAACACTACATTAAGATTTCATCTCAGTCCACTCAGACTGGCAAAGATGAAGAATATAAACAGTAACAGATGCTGGAGAGGTTGTGGGGAGATAGGTACACTAGTACACTGTTGGTGGAACTGCAGACTGTCACAGCCTCTCTGGAAGGCAATGTGGAGAATCCTCAAAAACTTAGGGATGGATTCACCATACAACCAGCTATCCCTCTTTTGGGTACTTTCCCAGAGGAGTTTAAATCAGCACGTTCAGTGACATAGCAAAGTCAACGGTCATAGCAGCTCAATTTACAATGGATAAATTATGGAATCAACCCAAATGCCCCTCACTGGATGAATGAATCTAAAAGTGTGGTATAGATATACTATGGAATTCTACTCAGCTACTAGAAATAATGATATTATGCCCTTTGAAGGTAAAGGGATGGTAATGGAAAAAATCATGCTGAGCAAAATTAGCCAAACCCAGAGAGTTGAGGGTAGAATGCTTTCCCTCATTTGTGGAGGCTGGAGCAAAACCCAGGCTTGGGTGAATAGTCAAGTTCATGTACTAGACTCCCAAAGTTGAAGCAACATATAATCTAGGGGAACCATAGATATGTGGGGGGTGGGGAAAGGCAGGGGGGGAGAGAGGGAGGGATCTAGGGAGATAATCAACAATGTGGCATACTCTTTACTGCCCCCACCCCAAGAAGCCAAATACTACTATACCTTCATTTAATGCTGGAAAATTTATAAATAAATAAATACACACATACACACACACACATTTATAGCTGTTATAGGGGAGAAATACAAAAGAATCAAGAGACTGGGGTAGGCAATTTAGGAATGACTCTGGATTAGAATCAAATGCATGTCATATTATTACCTTATATGCATTTATGATTGTATAACAACTCCTTAATTAAAAAAAAAAGGAAAGAAAGAAAAATGAGGGTTTGGAACACTGCAGTTTTTCTCCACTTTGGCTGAATCTTAAATTAGCCACCTAGGAAGACTTAAAAATATTGATGCCCAGGTCATACCCCTAATCAGGATTTAAATCAGGTTCCACAGGGATGAGAGCCAAGCATTAATATAAAATACTGACATGTGATACTGTAGATGATTCCATAGGCAAGTAGGATTGAGAACCACTGGCCTAATTTTTAATTACTTCAAACACCCCGTATTTTTTTCCTTTTGATTTTATTTGTTTAAGAAGTGAGGTCACACTATGTTACCCAGGTAAGCCTTGAACTCCTGGGCTCCAATGATGCTCCTGCCTGAGCCTCCCTTGTAACTGGGACAAGTGGGGGATTTCAAATTTCTGTTGCTCTCATGTCAGCTATATCCATCTACTTAAGTTAGGCTCACTATACTGGAGCTGGATATTTCTTTTTTGAGGGTGGAGGACTCTCTTATGCACTGCAGGATGTTAAGCAGCATCCCTTGCCTCTACCTACCAGAAGCCAGAAACAATCCTCCCACCCCCAGCCCCAGTTATCAGTTAACCAAAAATGTCTTTGAGCATTACCAAATGTCCCCTGGGAGGCAATAATCTGATTCCCTGCTCCATTGAAACCCACTGCTTCACTGCAAAACACAGTAAACCAAACACAATTCAGTAGAATTTAAAAGAAACATGTTGTTTTACCTTGTCTGCCAGTGTTTCCACCCGGTTTTTGTTTTTTTTTTAAGAGAGAGAATCAATTGTATTTAGTTTTTCATGAGGCTTTTATTGCTCCAACACTTTGTTGTGTATGTGGTGCTGAGGTATGAACCTGTGTCCTCCCGCATGCCAGGCAAGTGCCATAACTAACCACTGAGCCACTGCTCCAGCCTAACTTTTCATTAAACAAATGGAGACTTTGCTCATTGACAACCAGCAGAGGGCACCTCTACACATCAACCAATCCTTTTACATTCTTCTGAGTGTCCTGATAAGATAAAGTCACAGGTGGCAGCCTGGTCCCACAGCCCCTGTATATCAGATGAGAGGAGAGGAGTATAGAGAGCAAGACAAGACTAGAAGTGAAGAAGGATCTGGATAGAGAAAAGGTAACCAGAGAACTGGCAGGCCCAGTGGTCAAAGATGTGGGCCACTGAACTGGAAACTGTTTCCAAAAACAAGGATTCCAGCCATGTAGAAAACTGAGATCACTTCTAGTTTCCAGGAATGGCCTAGCAGGAGCATGGAGGAACATTTAGACTTCTTTCTCCTTTTGCTTGGCCTAACCCAACTGCACATAAGATGAAGCACCCTATCAAGATATAAACAGCCCCTCTCCATTGTGACCTTGTGAGGGAGCCCAAGAGACCACGTTCAACTGTCAGTGTCTCATAAATTATAACTGCTACACGGCATTATGCTCAAGGTATCCCATCTAGTTTTCTTAAGTTCCAGAAGTCTCTCCAGGCTCCTGTCATGCTTGTTATTATTCTCAGCAAAATACCATTCACTCAAGTTTAAGAATTATGAACTCTTCTACAAATAAGTCTTCTGAAGTCAGTATTGATTACACATTCCTTCTCTTTACCAGCAGGTTCGATTTGCCCTCTGGCTTTCTTTCTTTCAACAACATATTCCAAACTCCTTTCAAAGGGGCTTTTCCTGAGTTCAAACAGTTCTAGTTTGTTGCCTCTTCAATCTTTTGCAAAATTAGAGCAGTATCTATCTCACAGAAGAAGAATAGCCATCTAAGATAACATCGTTTTTAAAAAATACAGATTTATGATATTTTTCCTTTTTAAAATAAAACATGCTCAGTACAGAAAATTTGCGAAGTAGAAAAGAATAGAAATAAGAAGATAATGAAAACTGATAGAATTTTAGGAACATGAACAATTTACCAGTGTGAGACTTCATCCATCTAAATAAATCACTTGCATCTTCAAGTCTCACTGATGGGGCTGGAGTGGTGGCTCAGTGGTTATGGCACTTGCCTGGCACGCGTGAGGACCTGGTTTGAACCCCAGCAGCAGATACACAACTAAGGATGGGAGCAATGAAAACCAGATGAAAAACTAAACAAAATTAATTCTCTCTTTCTCTTTTTTCTCTGTCTCTCACTGTCCCTTTCTCTCTTAAAAAAAAAAAAAAAAGTCTCCTTGACTCGTGAATACAAATATCCTTAGAGAATAAATACCTCAAACTTTAAAGTTATCTTTGGAATACAATTTAGCCCACAGATAATGAACTTAGGCCCTGGAATTCACTAGCTCTGACTTAAGTATTAACTATGGCAATGATCAGCTCTGTGACCTTGGGAAAATTACCTAATCTCCTTAGGTAATGGGGGGGATGATAATAATAAGTGATAATAGAACTCAATTCAGGGTTGTTTTTGTTAGGTTGGTGTGGCCAGATGGGGACAGGGCATCAGGCAGCGCCAGCGTGCTAAAGCAACAACCAATCAGACACTGGCAGACAAGCCCCAATGGCATCTCGCAATTGCCTGATGATTGATGATGTGACTACCCTATCCCCGAAGGACAAGGCCCCCCAAACTTCCTGTGCCCACCCCAGACTACAAAGTCACTGCCTAGCCAGGGCTGCGTGCCACATCTCCTGTCCACCCTCACTCTGGCAGTGCAGGTGAATCTGGCCCGAGAGCCACAAATCCCAATAAAAAACACCCATGCCTGAATTTACACTCGTGTTTCTGATTTTTACATTTGGTGCTGAAACCTGGGAAGGGTCCCTGGGCCTCCCCCTCATTGGGCTTGAGGTCCACCCTCTCCCACAGACGAACCAGGAAATTCCTGCACCATCCTTTCTCCTCATCTGGACAGAAGTGGGGTAAATTCCTTGCATTCCCCTTGGCCTTCCGGTTGCACCTTCCATTGAGGGGTTCTGCCCATAAGTCATATGTGCACACCAGACCCCCACCATTCCATTTTGGGACCCAGTGGGCTGAGGAGATGTCCCAGACCCTGGCATGCCCACACCCTCCATTTGGGTGAACACGTGAAAATTTGGGATGCCTCTTTTTGTTCCTGTTCACCCTCCAGATAATGCTGGAAGGTTATGGGAAACATTAGGTCCTCGTTGGACCCCAAAACTCCTCTGGGCTGTCTATACATTAATTTTACCAAATTAGGACTCACCCAAGACTTAGTCCATTGCCGGGGGATGGCCCCAGCTGAACTCGGGTCCCCAAAGGAGGAGTGGAGTTGGTGCGGAGGAATGGCTGGAACCTCCGGGCAAGTTGCAAGCAGATGCAGTTCCCTGCTTGAGCAAAATGCTGTCTGTTCTTCATTGTTGAACATTTTTATACAGGTGCACAGACAAGACTTTCACTATCTGCTTCATTATACAATTCTCTTTTCAGTTTCCCGGTAAACTTAAAGTATCAACCATTAGTACAATTCATGTCTTCGACCTTCACACCACATAGACCATATGTAACTAATTGGTATAAACTATTGCTTTTTTCCTTCAGAGACTTCTTCAAACCATTGCCTCATTTGATAAGAGAAGCATTTGAAGTTTTCTGTGCTACCTTAATCTAGAAGTCCTATCTTAGCATAACTGAAAAGTTTCTTATTAGCTACAGACCAAATGTAATTTTTTGGTTCAAACTGTTTCAAAGCACAGACAAAAAACTATCCACTTTATCATAAAGTCATGGTCAAATCCTCAT
Organism: Aplodontia rufa; assembly: GCA_004027875.1. NCBI lineage: Eukaryota > Metazoa > Chordata > Mammalia > Rodentia > Aplodontiidae > Aplodontia > Aplodontia rufa. The sequence continues at coordinate 15,835 of PVKS010007546.1, read as the reverse complement.
AGACTGTTTCATGTACTGCACAGAGAAGCCTTATTTTCCAAAAGAATAATATCATTCTTAGTTCTTTAAACCTGCTTTGATCAAATACTTCCCCAAACTTCGTCTCCCTATTTTTATTCAGAGATTACTTAATTAGCTAGACTATTAATAGCCAGGCTATTATACCCATATACCCTATTAACTGCTGACCTAAAACTATTTTGTCATTGTGACCTTACTAGATATATTATAGTTATCCTAACTCCTGTAATTGCTAATTCTATAAAATATTTGTGCCTCCTAATCTATGAGCTAAGAAGTTAAAATCTAACTTCTGCAGACAAGAAAGGCAAACGTGTCTTAATTGCTGCTAAGGAGCTAAAACTCAACTCCTGCAAGAACAGGAAAGGTAAACATGTCTTTCTGTAAATATTTCACGTATTACGTTTCTTTGTTTCTTAGTTCTAATTATTTTGCTTTCTATATCCAATCTTATTTTAAAGTCAGTATAGCTTTATTTTCCATGATTTCTATATGTGTTATTACCAGGACCCTTCTCAACCATCCTCAACAGTTGTTTGAGTAATGCAATTCTTATAACAATCAGAAAGTTTCCAGTTTGAGTAAATTCCTAATACATATAATTACTAGAATACAGCCAATTTCTAGAAGGGATGGTTTTGACAATCTCCTGGAATGCGGGCTTTGCCAGGCTCTTCCCCAAGTCTGGACTTTGTCAGACAGAAGCTTGGTGGACTTTGCCTCCTCCACTCCATAAAGACCATGACTGGTCTTTACTCACCTGTGGCCTGGCCTCAGTACATTTTAGACAATGGCTCAAGATGGCCTCCAGAAGTAACTTTTGATTTTCAAATCCTCACTAATTTGGGCAATTACTGTCACCAGACAGGGAAATGATAAAAAATGCCATATGTTCAGGCTTTTGGGGATTTGCACTCTCACCCTCCTGTCCTATCCCCCCACCCATTACTCAAACCCGTCCTCTTCCTCTCCTTTCACAACTTAATAATTCTATCAAATGGGCACAATCATTTACCCCACATGCTTTCTTTCCAAAAGACAATTCCCTCCTCCCACCCTCTTGCTGATCCCTGCTGCTGCTGCTGCTTCTGCTGAGTCTGGCACTGCAGGGAACCCATGCAGAATGCGCTGGGAGTGCAGTGCCAACTCAGAGCCACCTGTGTGTGGACTGCTATGCATTTGAGTTCATGCAGCATGCCCTGCAGGACCTGCACAAGATGTGTGGACAGAAAAAAACTGTCACTTAAATCCAAACCACTGTAGCCCCAGGAGCTGCTCTCAGCTCTACCCTCCCATCTTCCCCCTCTCCTCCCTCTCCTCCCCCAGGAGGTCCCTCTGCCCACTCAACTCTCCTCTCTTTATTTCCTTCATTTTTTGGGTCTCTTTTCTTACATAAATAGTGCAAAATCTGTCCCTTGTTGGTTTTCTCTATGTGTGCATACTATATTGTGTTTGTCTATGTATTTGTTGTACATTGTGTCAACATGGTACCACATTGGCTTAAATGAGTGCTCATAAACTAAATTTTCAAAAATAGATCCAAATGACTCTGTTCGCCTGACCCAAACATTTAAAAAGACTCAATTTAAATTGGTTAAACATAAGAATAAAGATGTCTTTGAAATTCCTAACCCACATGTTTTTCCAGGTGGTCAATCAATAGAATACTGATTTCTCTAAATGTTAAGTGTAACATTCATTGCTTCTAGGATTTTTCTTCAATAGGGGAGAAACAGCTTGTGCTGATTATCTACACTTGTATGATAACATAAATGAGATTAATATTTATGCATGTTTGCTAAGAAGACATTTGATTGCTTCTGCTAACCATGAGTTCAGTTGCTCTTAGCTTCTTGGATCTATGGGACAATACATATTTGGGTCTATTAAATGTCTTATAAGTTGGTAAATGATTTCTGGATCTTCACTAAAAGCAACATTGTTAAGAATTACAATTATAACAGGTATAATTCTAACAGGTATAACATTCTCACAGGTGTTACAGGTATATAAAGAGTACAAAAGTTTCAACAGTTTAGACATAAGCTCTGTGAAACAAACTATTTCACCTTAAGAACAATTGGGAAATCTAAGAAAAAATCAGCCCCATAAACAGCAGGAAGTAGCCAGACGGAAATCAATGCCCCATACCACCAAAAAGGTCAGAATGTTAGGTCGGTGCGGCTGGATGGGGATAGGGCAGCACTTGCGTGTGAAAGGAACAACCAATCAGATGCTGGCAGACAAGCCCCAATGGCATCTCACACAATCGCCCAATGATTGATGAAGTCACCACCCAATCCCCAAAGGACAACACCCCCCAAACTTCCTGTGCCCCTCAGAAACTACAAAGTCTCTGCCTAACCAGGGCCGCATGCCACTTCACCTGTCCTCCCTCACTATGACGGTGCAGGTGAATCTGGCCTGAGAGCCGCTGTTTCCAATAAAAAACACCGGTGCCTGAATTTACACCTGTGTGTTTTATTTTTATGGTTATATGAGGATTAAAAGAGCTAAGGTATGCAAAATTCCTTAGGAAATAGTATGAGGGTACTTACTAAACTTTTTTTTAAATCTCTTTAAGAACTTTGTAATGAAGTCTTTGGAATATAGATTGAATTTTTAAAGTACTAAACTCTCTTTTTTTTTTCTTTTTTATCCTGGGGATTGGGCCCACGGGCATGCTACCACTGAGCTACATCCCTAGTCCTTTTAATTTTTAATTTTTTTATTTTGAGACAGGCTCTTGCTAAATTGCAGAGCCTGACCTCAAACTTGGGATCCTCCTGCTTCAACCTCACAAGTCATTGGGATTTTACAGGTGGACACCACTAGTGCCGGTTTGGTGGAAGTCTGGTTTGTGTCCCCCAGAGATGAAGAATGACACCAAGGGACATGGAGGCAAGCATAGTAGTCAGAATTTATTTTAAGAAAATAATAAAAAGCAAAGCATAGGGAAAACGGAAGGTTTCCTCCAGAGTGGGAGAAGGGGACAGAGCCAAAGAGGCAGTTAGGTTTGCCATTTTTATAGAAAATTCACCCTTCAATTGGTCATCCTCTCCCTTCCCCCAAACCTAGGACATGGGTGTGGGAAATTCTGGTTGGGTCCAGCCTTTGGTTTGCACCTCAAGCACCAATGGAAAGAATGTGGTGGCTTGCTCAGCAGGAAGGAGTGTCTGCATCTAGACCCACCTTGCCAGACCCTTCCTCCTAGCATTGGGGGATGCCAAATTGATCTTAAAAGAAAAAGAATTGATTTTCCCTTGATTGACTCAAATACTCTAACTATTCTGACTGCCTAACTTTTCCCCTTGCCTCACTAGGATTGGATCCTGAAGTCCTAAACTCTTGATAACCATTATGGTCTTTAGAGTATCTTTATTTGCCACCTTCAAGATATGCTTAACTCAGTACAAAAGTCTTTAAAAAGGAATAATAAAAATCTTAACATAGTTCATCTAACTCAACATCTACATTTTACAGCGACCCAGAGAAAGTAAGTGCCTGACCCAAGAAGGTATAGTTGATCTCAGAGCTGCAATCACACAGCTTCTACTTTTTATTTTCATCTATTTATTTATTTTTAAAGACTAGGTTGGGGTTTTTTGTTTGTTTAGTTTAGTTTTGTTTTTAAAGAGAGAAGGACAGTGAGAGAGAAAGAAAAAGAGAGAATCAAGTTTAGTTAGTTTTTCATGTGGCTTTCATTGCTCCAACACTTCATGATATATGTGGTGCTGGGATTTGAACCTGTGTCCTTGTGCATGCCAGACAAGTGCCATAACCACTGAGCGACCACTCCAGCCCCCAGCTTCTGTTTTTTAGGGAAAATATAGGAAAGTTTGTCCTGCATCCATCTTTAAGCCAATTTTTTATTCCATATATAGTTAATGTCCAATGTATTATTGTTGAGACAGTTTAGGAGAGAAAGTAAAATTGCTAGGTAGTCAGGACCATGGGCCCCCCTCAACCACACCTAGAAGCTGCCCCATAGAGAGCCATTAATGGTTATGCTCAGGGCCTTCAAATGCAAATGACCATGAGGCTCACTTGTGGGAGAATCTCCTTTGTCCCAGAGGCCCAAAAACTAAGAAGTGGGAGTAGACACAGATGGGAACTTGGGAAGAATTGCTACCTGTTTTGCATAGATTTTAACCAATGCATTTCTCAATGCCTGCTTTGCATGAATGTTAATTATGCTCATACCCAAAACCAATATAACCCCTTGCCTAACATACATTAGAGGTGAGTCTCTGCTCACCTTCCTTAAATAAATCCTACTCCTTTTACTACTCCTTCTGTGGTTGTCTGTGGATTTTATTCTTCAAATTCATGATACATGAATCCAGAAGGTTGGCGCCAAATTCCTGGGGTGAATTTCCACACCAAGAGCTGCAATGCACCTCTCAACCAGTAGTGGAGGGGAAAACCCAGCTCTTAGCCGAGGAGTTGCTAACACTATTTCAGCTGAAGAAACCTGCAGCCAGGCCAAACTCCCAGTTTTAACTGGGAATAGCTGCAGACACTAGAAGTAGGCTATTTTGGCTGCTGGAATCTGTAGTCGGGCCCAGAGGTGATTTGCCATCGGGAGTAGAGAATCTGACCTCATCTCAAAAACACTGCATCATTGTCACTTTCACAGATAACAAACCTTGATAAATTATAAATCATAGAAGCTCTGTGTCCAAGTTTGAATTTTGATTCTTCCCCTTAAGGCGAAAAAGACAGCTATGATCTTTGGCCTAATATACTGACTGGGATATAGTCAATGATTAATATTGATTGATGATACATGAGTTAATATTGTGAAAGGTATTAGGTTTTTTTAAATTACATTTTTATTGAGAATAGGGCAAAATGCAATCAGGCTTGACAGTGGGTTATGCCTAAAAGGTAAAAGATATTGAAGACTAAATATGAGAACTGGCAGGATAGACTTTAAATGACAATGCAAATGGATGACTCTGTAATTTGAGAGAAATATAAAATTATAATACACTATGAGGCTATAAAATATTCTGTGGTCATTCTGAGAACTAAACTAAGAGAGTTAAATGACTTAGCAGGATTGGAGTTCATTCAGAACAAGAAGTTCAGCCTTTTGGGCAGTTTCTGTCTTTTGCTGGAGACTTTTTTTCCCTTCAAGATGTTATACTTTAGCTGCTGGGGTTACCATATAATGGATATGGAAAATTACCAGAAGCCACTCAGCCAGGCAGCAAACCCCCTACTCACAGTTTCAGAATCTACAGACTCAGGCCCTTATCTGAACCTATTGTCTCTTATCAAAGGGTCCCCACCTCTGAAACTCAGTTTAAACTCCACCTACTGAAAGCCCCAGTTTAACCTGAAAACTTGCACTTCGGCCTCCCTCACTCCCTCTATATCTACTCCAGGCAGGGGGGTCCCAGACTCCACTGCCCCCCTTCACAGGCTTCTCCCAAATAAACCTGTGATCCTGCTGAGCCCTTGCTCTCCTTTCTATTGCCTGCATTTTGGTCTCTTTCCTTACACCATATAGCACAAATTAAACAGATTCCACTTGAGAACAAAAGAAAGGCTAAGTCCACTAGTAACCCTGACGTAATTTATGTAGCATTTAAGGAAATTCAAACTGAACACAATTGCAAGTAAATTTAACCACGATTCCCTGAGATTCCTTCTCAGGAACTTTGCCTGTTCAGTTGTTGATAGTTGTATTTTTATTTCACAGTAACTTTTTCAACCAAGCAGTAGGATGGTCCTTTAGACATGCAGCAGTGAGACAACACAGTGGGTTTTTGCGGGGTGGCAAGGTTGAAAGAGAAAGAGAGGGAAAGAGAGAATCAGTTTCATTTAGTTTTCCATCTGGTTTTTTTGTTTTTGTTTTTGTTTTCTGTGACACTCCGTTGTGTATGTGGTGCTTGGGTTCAAGCCCATGTCCTCACGTAGGCCAGGCAAGCACAGTCACCACTGAGCCAACGCTCCAGCCGCAACACAGTGTTTTTATACAACTTGCAAGAAACCATCCATCAAAGATGAGCAAAAGCAACAATAAATAAGGATCATAGCAGAGCGTTACAGAGAATTTTGACTTTAGAAGGTTGGGTAGATTTGGGCCTGGAGTGTCTCTCCCTCCATTTCAAAATCATACCTTGCTTCAGCCCAACTTTCCAACCTAACCTCACTTTCTCAGTGTTTGATTAGCTAGACAGCAATGTTCTGAGTCAGAGTATACTGAAAGGAAAAGTGCTTATTGCTATTGGTCTGACATCAAGTTAATCCTCATCATTAGAAGATTCATTATTGTGAATTTACCTGATTGAAAAAGTTAATTTATAACCCTAAAATCAATACAGAACAAGTTTTGGCAGTCATTTGCAGATATGCACAGAATGGGGGAAATTTTTAGATATCTGAGAAACAGGGAGGAAAACAAAGCCCTGTTCTTGCTTCAGTTTTTATACTGTAAATAAGTGTTCTTTTCGTAGTCTAGTAAACCATGCTTCTCACATTTTTGTGCCCTTTTTTTTGTTGTTGTTATTTTGATGTTTAAAACAGCCCCCAAGTAGAGCTGAAGTGCTGCCTAGTGTTCACAGGAGGCTGTGATATGCTTTACGGAGAAATATGTGTATTAGATAAATTTTGTCCATGCAGTAGTTGAGGTGCTGTTGCCCACTGGGCCAATATTAATGAATATTAATATTAGTGAATAAGATGTTTTTAAACAGAAGACAGGGATAGGGATGCAGCTTAGTGGTAGAGTACTTGCTCTACCACAAAACAAACAAAACAGAAACATACATAAAACAAGGTTACATAATGGTCAGTGGAGAAAAACACAGTGACCAGAGACTTGTAGGAACCTAACCATGCATTTCCCCAGGAGCAAGGATCCAGTATTGGCTATTTGGTGTTTACAATAACATTATAGAACTACCACAAATTATGGAAGTTAACTTTCCTGGGATTTTATTTGTCTGTCACCCCCACAAGTTGGTTATAGATAAGTCAGACAACCTATCCTTTGTGCTTTCCATTAAGAAAACAGTTTTAGGGGCTGGAGCAATGGCTCAGCATTTGGTGTGCTTGCCTGGCATGCATGAGGAACTGGTTTCAAACCCTAGGACCACATATACAACTAAGTGTTGGTGAAACAAAAGCCAGATGAAAAAGTAAAATTGATTCTCTCATTCTCTCACTCTGTCCTTCTCTCTTTATGAGAAGAAGAGGGAGGGAAAAAAAACAGTTTTAAAGAATTCCAAATCGGTAGGCTTTTTAGGATGATATATCTGAATATCATTTTATTTCTCTAATTTAATTCCTCAAGACCAAGTTCATTTGGAATTAATTATACTTCCCAGACTGAAGCATTTCCAACTATCTTACTGATCCATCAAGGTTTGTTTGTATGTTGAGACAGAAAAGAATAAAGTTCTAGCAATTCACAAGAATGATTAGATAGGAACAGAAATATAATTGTCATCATTGTTCTCCCAAAGCAACATAACTCATCATATCCATAAGATTGTAAGTTAAAGAGAGCTATATTTATATTGCTAAAAGCTTTTAATAGGATTATATAAAAAGCCATTTCTTTAAAAAATAAAAATAAAAAACAAAGTACTTCGGATTCTCCACCTGTTTATATCAAGGATAAAGAATGGGAGGACATGGGCTGGAGCAGTGGCTCAGCAGTTTTCGGACTTGCCTGGCATGTGTGAAGACGTGGGTTCAAACTCCAGCACCATGTACACAACAGTGTCAGAGCAATGAAAGTCAAATGAAAATGAAAATAAAAAATTGATTCTCTCTTTTGTTCTCACTGTCCCTCTATCTTAAAAAAAAAAAAAAAGAATTGGAGGGAACCCCAGGTAGGACCCGTACTGGAGCAGGCCCCCACCCCAATGGCCCAAACCAGGCCAGAATAGCCCGGAAAACCAACCTCGCCTGGAGCAGCCCCACCATCTGATGCCCAATGAACCAGCCTAGGCCTCTTTTGGCCTAGCCCCAGCAAGCACCCAGGTCAACCCTATTTTGGACCCCATCCTGAGCAGCAAGTCCCCCTGCCCCATGATGCACCAGGCCAGGCCTCCTCTGTTGCAGGACCACCAAGTGCCCAGGACAACCCTGGCCCAGCAAACACTCAGGACAGCCCCAGAGAATTTCAATTCAGAGATCCAAAAGAAGCTCTTTAAAAATGAAGAATCAAATTAGTAAAGGTTTGCCTCACCTCCCCTAACTAGGAGCCCACAGATAGAGAGCAGAATGAAAACCTAGAAAAAATTATCAACAATCTTATTACTAAAAGGCATAATGAACTAAAAGAAGATATAATGAAGGGACTAAGTGAGAAAACTCAAGAGATAAAAAAAATTCTTTAATCAAAGAAATAGCCATGCTGAAAAAGGAAGTAACAGAACAAATATTTTCAGTTAATCACGAGAAACAATGGAATAATTTAATAATAGACTAACTTCTACAGAAAACAGCCTCAGCTCTAGAAGAAAGAACATCTAACAATGAGGACAGACTGAGTAAGCACATGGATGACAGAAAAGAAAAAACTTTACACAGCATAAGCAGAATTTTCAAAATGCCTGGGATGAAATCGGCAGAAACAATCTAAAATTGGGATACAAAAAGAAACTGAAATGCAAAGAAACTATGTAGAAAATTCTCAATGAAATAGTTAAAGAAAAATTTTCCCATATTAAAAAAGATTCACAAATGCTCATCCAGGAAGCTTATAGGACACCCAATAGGTCTAATCAAATGAGAAGCTCATGGAGATACATCATATTCAAATTGCACAACAGGGAAATCAAGGAAACAATATTAAAAAGTACAAGGGAGAAATGCCAAATCACAATGAGAAGCAAACCAATAAGGGTCACCTCTGATTTTTCAGCTCAGACTCTGGAAGAAAGCAGATCCTGGAAGATCTTTTAATGTTTGAATGACCACAACATGTACCCAAGAATACTATATCCAGCAAAACACCTCTTCAAATTTGATGGGGAAATAAGAACTTTTCACGACAAATCAAATTTGCAGCATTCATGAACAGAAAACCAATATTATAAAGAATCATCAAAGGAGTTAGAGGACAGCCTTGATAACATAAAAAGACCTGCTTCAAAATAAAATAAGACACAAGGCCCTGAGTTTGATTTCCAAAACACACACACACACACACAAATAAAATTCTATATATGCTTATGTATATGCAGTTGATAACAGAACAAGAGTGGCAAAATTAATAGAATTAAATGAAGAGAATTCAAAGCAAAAAATTTTAAAAGCGATGGTTCATATTGATAAACTCAATCACTACTAAAAGTTTTATGTACCTTTCTACATGGAGTTAAAATACATAAATTTAAAACTACCAGCAAAAGGCTGGAGCGGTGGCTCAGTGATTATGGCACCTGGCTGGCATGCATGAGTATGCAGGTTCAGACCCCAGCACCACATACACAGCAAAGTGAGCAACGAAAGTCACATGAAAAACTAAATAAAGTTGATTCTGTCTTTCTCTCTCTCTCTGTCTCTCATTTAAAAAAAAAAAAAGACAACAACAAAAACTACCAGCAAAATACAAGCACAAATTATCACACTAACAATCAATGTGATATTTTTAAAAATTTTTTTAAGAGAGGGACAGTGTGAGAGAGAGAGAGAGAAAATCAATTTCATTTAGTTTTTCACATGGTTTTTGTTGCTTGGACACCTGTTTGTGTATGTGGTGCTGGAGTTTGAACCCACGTACTCGCACATGCCAGGCAAGCACCATAAACACTGAGCCACCACTCTAGCCCCAGTGTGATCTTTTTAATGCACAAATAGCTGTGTTTAAATTGTTCTTTTATGGAAATTTAAAATCATACAAAAGTGGAGAAAGTAGAAATAATTAGACCTCTGTATCCCTCAGTCAGTTCAAACAGCCATTAATATTTCATCTATTCTGTACTTTTTTTCTTGAGTATTTTGTTTTTATTTACTTATTCATGGTACCAGGGATTGAACCAAGGGGTGCTTAACAACTGAGTCACATCCCCGGCCCTTTTTACTTTTTATTTTGAGACGATCTCACTAAGTTGCTGAGGCGGGTTTCAAACTTGTGATCCTGTTGCCTCCAAGCTCAGAGTTTCTTGAGTATATTAAAGAAAATTCCAAACATACCATTTCACCTACAAATACTCCAGTATGCACAACTGGTAACATTTTCTCATCACTACCCTCATGTTACCATACTTACTATGATCAATAAGAATTTCTTCATATTTAGTACTCATCCTATATTCAAATTTTGTGGATTATCTCAGAGGCATATTTTTACAATTGATTTGTCTGAATGAAAATCTAACTAAAGGTCTTCAAATTGTATTTGATCATTTGGTCTCTTAAGCCTCTTTTGTTCTATAAAAGTCTCCTTGCAATTATTATAATATTTAAAATGTATAAATAAGTACATTTTAGGATTTATAAAGCTGGGCAACCACAATTTTAGAATATTTTCATCACCCTCCCACTCCTCCAAAAAAAATTGTGCCACAAAACCATCATAATTCACTTTAACGTTGGCTTTAACATTAATTGGCAAAAATTCTGCTTAGCTCCACAAGAGCTGCAGATAAGTGATTCTCTCTTTCTATCATTCTTTCTGCATTAGTTGAACTACTTCATAAAGAACTTTTGTCAATTGTTTGTTTACCTTGAAATAAAGTTTGAATTTGACAGGCAGGATAAACACTTGATTCTTTCTTCTTACTCATTGAAGATATATTGGTGCCTTAGCTACCTTCATTGATGACTAATGAGATTTCTTACATTTCACATTATAATGAAATTTTAAATATCTGATATGAGTCAGTAAATCTCAGTTATTGTTCTTTTTCTGATGTCTCTACTTTTCCCATGAGCCTATGGTAGCTTGCTCATTTTCAGGTCTGACCAGATGTTTCAGGTTTATCACACACATATCCTACCCCAAAAGTGCATTCAGCAGCCTGGTTCCTTTTAGTTGGAAATAGAAATCATGACTTAATACTAGAATGCTTATTGCTGCTGTATTGTTAATTGCTTTTATGTCTTTTCAGTAGACAGACTAAGAAAACACACTGGTTGTTGAAAGGGAAAAAATTTATACTGATATTTCCATTTTAAAGTTAAGATTATAGGGTATTTACTAACTTCTCTGATTTAAAGTGTGTCTCTTTTCTCCTAAGCTGGAAACGTGGGTTTCTAACATTAACAGAATTATTTTTTTCCCATAATGTATCTATAATATTTTTTTAAGAGGGACAGTTAGAGAGAGAGGGAGGGAGAGAAAGAGAATCAATTTTATTAGTTTTTCATTTTGCTTTGATTGCTCCAACACTTCCTTGTGTATGTGGTGCTGGGGTTCAAACCCACATTCTTGCGCATGCAAGGCTAGCACTGTAACCGCTAAGCCACTGCTCCAGCCCCCTCTATAATGGTTTTAAAAGAGCAATGTGTCAATATTGTTTAATGTTTTATTAGACTACTAAATACAATTTTATATTTCTTTTAGGGTTTTTGTTCTAGGTGAACTCAAAATACTACATTTTAAGGTTGCTTCAAGCAATGATTTCTTTGATATTTTAGCATCACTTGTTAATTGTTTTCAATTTTTAGAGATCTCTTTTTAACATAATTTTTTTAGTTTAGTTTTTTGTTTTTAAGAGAGAGGGAAAGTTTGAGAGAGAGAGGGAGAGGGAGAGAAGAGAGAGACAGAATCATTTATTTAGTTTTTCATCTGGTTTTTGTTGATCTGACAGTTATGTATGTGGTGTTGGTGTTTGAACTCAGGTCCTTGTGCATGCCAGGCAAACACCATAATTGCTGAACCACCACTCCAGTCCCTCAAATTTAGTTTCTATGTAGAACATTTACATGGCTTTAAAACCAAAACTATACAACAAAACAATTTGGCATAACTCTTATTTCATCCCTATCTGTCCCCTCAAAACTTACTCCCTATATAGGCACCTAATTTTATTAGCTTTTGACTTGTACTTTCAGTGCTTTGAAAGTATAAATTATACATGTCTATACCCCACCCATACCATTACACAAACATAGAGCAACACAAACAGCACTGTGCATCTTACCTTTTTCACTTTAAATATATCCCAGATGTAACACTATATAATGTATAGAATTCTTCCTCGGTGTTTTGTACATTTGCATAGCTAGGAGAGATTTTATTAAAGCAAAAATCAGACTTGCAACTGATCACCTAAAAAGCCTTTAAAAGTTTTCTTGTTGCATTCAGAATAAAATCTAAACTCCTAACTTTAGTTCTCAAAACCTTATCTTATCCAGACTTGCTAATAACTCCAAAGTTACCTCAGGCTCTGCTCCTGCTGCCCCAGTGTTAGATCTGAGTTAGGGCCTGAGAATCACATTTTTAAAAGCTCTCAGCTGATGCTGATGTTGTTAGTCCAAGGAACACTCTCCCCGAAGGCATTGATTTACTATCTTCTAGTTTACTCTATTTGTTTCTGTTTAAACTACTAATCACAAATTTTGTTGATTTGTCATTGTCAACTCTCTGTGGAAAGAAACCCTGTTTATGCTGTGGCCCAGCACACAGCACAATGTCTAGAGCACAGCTCTTTGATAAAGAGCTGTAACTACTGAATTATAAGATCTGAGGAAGCCTCTCTGACAAATAACACACAGAGTCAAAAATAAATAAGACCACTTCACACACATTTAGATGGCTATCATCAAACACACAATAAGCATAGGAGAAGTGGAGAAATTAGAATAGTCTAGGCACTTTGGAAAACAATTGGGCAATTCCTCAAAACATTAAACAGAATTACTAGATGACAGCAATTCCAGTCTCAAGTACTGTGATGGTTAATTTGGCTGGGCCACAGTGCCCAGATATTTGGTCAAACATTATTCTGGATGCTTCTGTGACAGTGTTTGGGGATGACATCAACATTTAAATGGACTGCTTGCCACAACATTGGGCCTCCTCTAATCGGTCCAATGACTTAACAGAAGACTGGCCTCCCATGAGCAAGAAAGGAATTCTGTCAACATAACACCTTTGGACTCAAACTACCATTTTTCTTGGATCTCCAGCCTTTTGGTGAAACCTGCAGATTTTGGATTTACCAAGCCTCCATAATCATGTGAACCAGAGCTTTAAAATAAATCTGTGAATATATACACATCCTGTTAAGTTATCTTTCCCTGTAGAACCTTGATTATCCCATATATATACCCAAAATAAATGAAAATAGATATCCATATATAAAGGCTTGTTCACAAAAGTTGATTATTCACAATAGCCTAAAAAGTGGAAAAGAATATCTGACAACTAATGAATATATAAAGAAATGTAGCATACACACACACACACGCACACACACACAAATACATACACACACTATATATAGTATACACATATATGCTATAGTATTCTATAGAATTATTCAGCTGTAAAAAGGAGTGAAGTACTGATCCATGCCATAGTGTGGATGAACTCTGAAGAAAGATCAATGAAAATTATCCAAGTTGTCCGCAAAAGAGATTTAAAAATAATTCAGTGATATGCCAGGCAATATCCAGTAGAATCATATACACCAAACTAGTCATAAAAGAAATGAAAAGAAAATGGGACAGGAAAATGCTTGAATTAATAAAGGTTGACAATTTTCTTAATTTGGTGAAAAATACCAGCTTACAGAACTAAGAAGAACAGTAAGCTCAAGCAGTATAAATACAAGAACAACCAACCTATGCACATTGAAACCAAACACTAGAAAGTGAAAAATAAATATAAGAACAGAGACAATATATAAAATACCATACGCACATAGGGAAGAACCATAATACAAAAAATCACTGACTTCTCATCAGAAACAATGCTAGGCAGAAAACATACACCATGAAAGTGCTAGAAGAAAAATATTGTCAACTAGAAACTCAATACCTAGTGAAATAGCCTGAAAAACTGAAGGTTTTGGCTAGGGATGTGCCTCAGTACTTCCCCAGCATGCCTGAGGCCCTGGATTTGATTCCCAGCACAAGGTGGACACACACATAAACAAATCAAAAGCCCTGATGGTTAAAGGCCACGGATGCAGTTCAGTGGTAGAACACACACCTAGCACGAGTAAAGCCCTGACACGTGCTATAGTGTGGATGAAGCTTGATGAAAAATCAATAGAAGTTATCTAGTTTGTCAGAAAGAAAGACTAAAAAAAAGTCTCAGCTACTTACGAGACAACATCTAGCAGATTAATACACGCAAAGCTAAGTCAGCATGGCAAAACAGAACAAAACAAAACAAAACAAAAATCCCTACGAAACAAAAACTGTGGATAACATCAAAAAATCCATTGCCAAAAGACTGTCATTGTAAAAAATGGTAAAAGAAGCTCTTCGGGTTGGAAGAAAATGGTATCAGATGGAAAAGTGAACCAATGAAATTTACCTGAAATAGTATCTATGTGGTTACATATAAAAGTGATTATTTTTCCTTGTCTTAAATACTGTAAAAAGGCTGGGGGTGCAGTTCAGTGGTGGAGAATTTGTCTAGCCTGCACAAGTCCCTATGTTTGACTCCCAACACACTGGGGAAAAAAGTTCTATGAAGATAACAGATAATATCAAGCAGAAATGATGACATTATATCATAGAAATTATCCATGAACAGATGTAAAATAAATGGCAACAATGGCTCAAAGACTGGGGAATTACTATTGCAAGATTCTTACTTTTTACATAAAATGTCATCATTTTATCTCTAAACAGGTGTGATTAAGTTACAGACGCTTATTTTAATGCATAGAGCAATCACAAAGAGATGTAGTTTAAAAGTCATACAAGAATTAAAATGGAAAAATAATTTCTTCTAAAACTAAGCACATGACACCAAATTCCACTTTTAGCTATTTACTCAAGAGAAATAAAAATGGGCTGGGTGGTGGCTCAGAGGCTACAGTGCTTGCCTGACATGCGCAAGGACACAGGTTCAAACCCCAGCACCACACACACAACTAGGTGTCAGAAAAACAAAACCCAGATGAAAAAAAATTGATTTTCTCTCTCCCTCTCTTTAAAGAAAAAAGAGAGGGAGAGAGAAATAAAAACATGTCCACCAAAAGAAAGTTAAAAAAAATGGCAATAGCCACTTTAATGAAAACTGGAAATAATCTAAAGACTATTAAAAGGAGAATAAATAGATAAATTGCAATAAATATATATAATGGCATACTATTCAGCTATAAAAAGAATAAACTACTGATACATGCAATAACTTAATTGAATCTACAAAAACATTATGTTGAACAATAAAATCCAAGCACCACTGTATAATCTCATTTATACAAACATTAAGTAGAAAAAAAAGAACCATAGTTGCCCATGGGAAAGGAAATTAATCAGAAGAGAACACAAAGGAATTTTCCTGGACAATGGCAATGCTCTGTATCTTGAATGGTATACATTTATAAAATACTGCTAAGTATAAATTTAACAACTGCACATTTCATTATGAATTATACCTCAGTGAAAATATGCTTTTCAAATCTACAAAATTCAAGGAATATAATAACCCACAGAAGAAGAAAAGTCACATGATCATATCAGTTAATGCAGAAAAAAATGTTTTATTGAGAAATTTATTTGTTGAACAATCATACAAATTTTAACAAAATAATATATAATGTATATAGATTCTGAAAATTATATTTACCCCCAAGAGTGCCCCCCCAATTACCCACCCTTAACCCTCCCTTCCCCTTCCCACAACATCTCTAAAAAAAGTATTAGGTTGTGTAACATTACA
>PVKS010007545.1:12817-72507 GCA_004027875.1 Aplodontia rufa | reverse complement strand
ACAGGCTCCTCCTATTTGGGTGGGAAGGGGGAATGGATCAAAGGGCAGAAGGTCGGTAACTGAGAGGTTTGGGAGTTGGGGAGGTGAATCAGTTTGCTACAGCCCCCAGGGCAGATGGCCAGTTGGTGGGGGGGCAGTAACTTCTGTTTCTGGTTGCAGGGACTGAGGCCCTGTAACACTGCTGGGCGACCCGCCCCGCCCTCAGGGACATGCCCCGCCCTCAGGGACACATCACTATGGCAGCCAGCCACGCACAAACAGCTATGAGTTCGCTAATGTGAACAATTAATTCCCAGCGCTTTATTCAAGATTAGGTAAATTACTAGCAGTCAGGTCAGGGAGTTCGCAGCCAGCCGGGTTAGGGTGTGTGGTTAGGAAACCCACTCCCTTGCTCCGTTTTAGATTCTGGTTTTCTGACCACCGCGGCTGAGAGCCCAAGAGCTTTTTTTTGCTGAGCAGCTGGCCCCGCCCTCAGGGAAACGTCACAATCGGGCGCTGGCTGCTGCCGCTCGCAGGAACAGCTGTAAGTTTGCTAATGTGAGCAATTAATTCCCGAGCTTAATTCCAAGTTCATGTAAATGAAGAGCAGTCATATCAGGGAGTTCGAGGCCAGATTTGGGTATTTGATTAGGAAACTCGCTCCGTGTCCTCCTCTTTGGGGAAGCTCCCCTCCCCCCCGGGTGTGGGGCCGGTCACATGGGTGCCACAAAGTTCCACCTTTATTTTCATTAATGCTCCACACTATTCCTTTGGAATTAAAAATCAAAGGTGTTTAAAAAGTTTACTGTGAGCCAGGAGTGGTGGTGTACTCCTGTAATCCCAGCAAGTTGGGAGGCTGAGGCAGGAGGAGCGTGAGTTCAAAGCCAGCCTCAGCAGCTTAGTGAGGCCCGTAGGAACTTAAGGAGACTGTGTCTTAAAATAAAAATTAGAAAGGACGGGGGATGTGGCTTAGTGGTTAAATGCCCCTGGGTCCAACCTCCAGTATCAAAACAAAACACGCTCAGAAAAGTATACTGTGAGAATTTTATTTGAATATTTCTTTTCTCTTTTTAAATTACTGACTGTGCATTGTAAGATAAGTAGATATTAATTTCTCATCTTTCTTACATAGAAAATAATATTCTAACAACTGTTCTGTATTTGCTTTAATTATTTTCTTAATGAGGTATCAAAGGGTTTTTTTTTAATATTAAATGCTTCAATACTGAAATTGGTCTTAGTATGTTATACTTTTTCATGTATTACTGTATTTTTTCCAAATGTTGTTAATAGTTTTCATTTATATTTATAAATGGGATTAGACAGTACTTTTCCCTTGTTATAATGCCTTCATTGTGTTTAAACACCAATTTAATTCTGGTCTCTTTAAATAAAATGATCAGTGTTCCTACTGTTTTCCTTTCTTTGGAAAATTTTCTTTGAGCTTGATGTTATTTCTTTAGAGTTTGCCGGTTCTGTCCTATGAATGAAAGGGGCAACCCTTTCATTTTCAGGGAGATTTTCATTTAAATGAGAATACATTTTCCTTTATGGAGAAAGCACTATCTCTACTTTTATTTATTCTTATGTAAGTTTTAATAAGTTAAGATTTTTTTGTATGAATTTGCTCATTTCATCTAATTTTCAATCAATAATTGAAAAATTTATTACAGTATCTTTTATTTTAAAATGTATGCCTTTCTTTTCATTTCTGATTCTGAAAATTTGATCTTTCTTTATTTTCCTCATCAGTATTAGCATTTTGAAATGAAAATGGTTCTAAAGAATGAAAAATTTTCTCTCAATTATATTTTGTTTTCCATTTAATTTCTTACAATAAGGATTTCCTCCATATATTTCCTTCATACTTCCCTTTTGGGCTTAATTTGCTATTCATTGAGTCATGTACCTCTCCTTCATGGACAATCATTCTCTTACACAAGCACACCTTCAGCACAGATTGGTTTTATTCATAAACATCTTATACACCCTAATTTATCTAATAGTCAATACTTAATATGGATTATTTTCCATTTAGTCTTATGAGACCACCTAAGAGCTTCAACAGCTGGAACTAGATTTTCTTTTCTTTTTCCATAGGTGAATTATTTTTCATTCATACAAGTAGAGAGAATTTTTACAACATTCCCATACCTGAAGTGGGCTTCTGATTTCAGTTTCCTTAGGAGACACTGAAGGTGCTCTTACCCACTCCAGCCCTAAGTAGCAACATGCTGCCTCTTCACTTCTCAGTGTCACAGGGTGAGAGGCAGGTATTCTTCTCTTCTTACCACTCAGGTCCACTATTTCCAAGATTCTGGTTCTGAGCAGGAGCTCAATTCTCTTTCCCTAAGCAATTCGGACCCAAAGCCAAGTACTCTTCTTCAGAGACAACACTGTCATCCCAGCCCTTCTCTCTGAGATCTGGGTTACTACAACACAGTGTTATAGTAACATGTGCTGGGATTATTATTCCACTTACATGTTTCCACATCTCCTCTTAAGATTGGGACAGATGCTTCATTGAGATGGAGATTCATGGTAACTCTGTACACCATATTGCTGCACCTTTGATTGTAGGCTACTTCTATAAAAGTTAAAGTATACTTCTATAAAAGTCTGGTTTGTGCATTTTAAACAAGGTAGCAAGGGTGACAATACTCATTCAGAGAGTATAGCAATATAACAATTCATTTGGGTGATCAGGAAACAAGGGAAAATGGATGAACTGTGTAACAAAATTTTATTCCATTTGCAAGATAGCCAGCACAGAAAAATATTACCCCTGAGACATATTGGATATCAAACAAGTCTTAGCAAAGAAAGTGCATGTGGAGTTAAGCATAAATAAATGGGAACACAAGTATTATTTTTCTTTATAATGCAAATACATGTAAGAGCTGAGGCTGAAAATAAGTCCACACTGGGAAAAAAATTAAGCCCATCAGCATGTATTGAGTTTTAGTGAATCTGGCTTCACTCACCCCTAATTTATAGTGTCCCAAAGTTTGCAATTAAAAGCTACAATTGAACAGTGGTGGAACACTGACTCATTAGGAGAGAGCTACAAAAGCTCAAACAAAAACCACCTAAATTATAGCCTCAGCTGTTCACAAAGCTTTCTTGGTTTTGGCAAATCAATATTTTTAAAGGGTAAGTGCATATTTGGGAATGGGATTGTGCATTTTTGATTACTGTGTATTTATTTATATCAATCTTTTATTGTAACACAGATATGAAGAGATATGAAGATGTGCATTACTAAAATTTCACCGTTCAACCATGTACTATGAAATGCTTTCTTTTTTTTTTTATATAACCCATTGCCAATTCCATTTCTTTTTCCCACCATGGTAGCCACAATGATTGAAAGCTGCACGTGAAGGGCTGTATGTGCATTACAGATCATAGTGGCTCATGATGGTGTCCTACCACATCCCTCCACAGCACCAGAGCTGAGTCTCCTTAGCACTGTCCTTAGCTACACAGAAAATCCACCTCCTTCTCTAACTTGCAGCTTGCTTCCCTGACCCTTCTTTTCCCAGAAGCACTTTCACAGGTATCTCTCTCTCAGTCTTTGTTTTTAGAGTCCAGACAAAGACATGGGAATGTCATAGAAATAAACAATTCAATCAATATATACAAATACACGTTTTATGTATATCAATATATAGTAAAAGGGCCAAGAATAGTCAAATAATTAGAAAAAGAGGAGTGAAGGGTCTGGAGTGGTGGATTGGCGGTTACGGCGCTTGCCCGAGATGCATGAGCACGTGAGTACGAAACCTAGCAACACATACACAACGAGGTCTTGGAGCAACAATAGCCACATGAAAAACTAAATAAAATTGTTTCTCTCTCTCTCAAAAAGGGAAAAAAAAAGAGGAAGGAAACTTCTTTAGTAGACAACATGACCACATAAACATTAAAACCATTGTAAGAATGAGATTTTTAGTTATAGAAATATCAACTCAGATAATGGGACAGAATGGAAACCCAGAGTCAAATGCAAGCATAATAATTTTATCACTGACATATAACTAGTGCTTCAAACAGAGATGAATATGTAATAGATGATAAAATCATGCTGAATGAATAGAAAATTGATATGTGACAAGAGTTGACATGACGAATCAGTTGGGGAGAAGGGATTTTTTTCAGTAAATTTTTCTGGATCCATTTTATCCGATTCTATCTCCATAAAAGCAAATTAATTCCAGTCAATTAACGATCTAAATGTGAACAGTAAAAATTTCAAATGTTTAGCAGAAAATATACAAAAATATCCTTATGACCTTGATACTGGAAAGAAAAATGTGAGCAATAAGTGAAAAGATAGATTCAAAATTTTTAATTAAAAAAGTTTCTGAATCAAAAATAGAAACATTAAAAAGGTGAGTCACAGAGCAAGAGATATTTGCAATGTATAAAATCACAGATTATTAACATGCAGTATACATAAAAATTACTATAAATCAATAAGAAAACCTATGAAAATTGAAAAACAGAGAAATACTATGAATAGGAAAACCTGAAGGAGTCAATAAATATACGTTATGATTCTCAACCTCAGAAGATTTTTCATATTCATCAGATAAATAAAATTAAAAAACAATGACTCACAACAATCTCTGATGTGCCATGTGCTGGCAAGAATGTCAACAAATAGCAAGGAATCGATCTATTAATGCCATACAGATGAGAATGTAAATAGGAATTAGCACTCTGAAGAATCATTTTCCAAAATTTAGTAAACTGCAAACACAAGCACTTAGGAATTCCAGTTCTGGTTTTATACCATAGGAGAACTCACACATTTGAACACAAAAGGCATGTATAAAAACATTCATTGCAAAATTATTTCTAATGTCAAAAATTGAAAATCATCTGTCTATCAATAAGACAAGGAAAACAATACATGGTATATTTATATAATGATCTACTCTATAGTCAAAATGAATTACTCTATCAAGTTAGTTACAAAAGGACAGGTGAAGTATAATGTCTTTTTAGGGAAAGTTTAGACACAACACTATATCTTGTTTCTGCACAAATACATATATAGGAAAAGTATAAAACTTTAATTTATCAACTCTGTCAGACTAAGTTTTGGCTCTGTTAAGGGTTGGGGGGAATATGTTCTTGGAAGTTTAATTTTCATTTGTATGTGGAGTTGAATTTTATGTGTGGTGTTTGCTTTTATAAGTGGAATGGTTTCTGTTTTGATGTGTATACTTTGTATGCCTGAAAATATTCTTGATAAAAATGAAAAAGAATTTTATGCTATTTTCTATGCTTACATTCTATATGTACGTATGTGTGCTCACATGTGCATATGCCTAGGCATATATATGCACATACACACACACACACACATACACATACATCTATATGTCAAGGTATATAGCTTCGTTTTATACTCTATTCCCAGAAAGATTGTTTTTTAATATTTACATGTGTCACTCTTTGTGCATGTTCAGTATCTCTTAGTGATACGTAGTATTCCAATATCCATCCCTCTGATTTCATTTGCATTCTAGAGATGAAAGAATTTCTACCGTCCTTTTTGCAGACCTTATGCAGAGCTACGTTTGAATGTTCTCTGTGTATTGCTGATCGTAGACTGTACACAATCATAATTTCACTAGGCTCTCTCTGAGATATCTAAATCAGAAAGCTCTATGTGAAATCTCATTTTATACTTGGCCAGAAGTGAATTAGGGATTCTATTTTCCACAGTCTTCTCCCAGTGTGTTTTTGGATAACAAAAGCTACACTACCCTTCATAGAGCAGGAATTCTTAAATGCAATGAACAAAAATCAGTTTATTTTCATCTTTTACAGTGTGCTTCCCCCCACCATGCGGTTTAGGAAGTTCATTCTCAGCCCAAATATATCCTCGGGCGAGAATTGTTGGTTCTCAAGTTTCTGGCAGAAACTTTTAGTTCCTTGGATGTTGTTGTTTAAAGAGCTGTTCTCTTCAATGTGAGAAAGTGATCCTTGTCAATCACAGAGGCAGTTGTAGGAGGAATACCCATGGGGTTTAGGGAGAGGCAGTCAGCACTGGACAATGACCAGATTGTGAGCTGTCCCAGATAAGGCATTTTCATACATAAGTTGGGAGACCTAGAAGCAAGATTCAACTCAGCAGCGTGTGGTATAGAGAAGACCAACAGTATCATCCCTACTACCCCTCAAATTGAAGAGCCAAACACTGAATTGCTTTCACTAATTGATAAAGTCCATCCTTCCAGAGTTGTACAAATCCAATTTGTTCCATAGGGTAAAGGCAAAAAATCCCTCAGTTGCCTATGAACAAGTCAATTGTAAATCAAGATAGTCTCTGATTTTAGGTGGGGCCGTATAAACTGGTTACCAGATGTGCTACTTTAGTTTAACTTTCATGTAAATAAACTCTCAAACCTCAGTGACTTAACTGAATAGAAACTGATTCCTCACCATGCAAAATCCAATTGAGTTTATCTGGTACGGTGACTTTCCAGAAATTATTCAAGGACCTGGACTTCTTCCATCTTATACAGATTTCCTCTCTGAATTTCTCAAAATTCGTTTTAATCACCATCCAGAGAGAGAATAGAGGATCACTGTGAGAAGACTATGGGTCAGGTTCTGAAGTAGAACATGACCACTGTGAACAGTTTCTTGGCTGGAACTTGGTCCCATTGCCAAATTGATAGAGAGAAAGGCTATGAAATCTAGTCCAGCTGTGTCTGGGGAGGCAACACTGTTTGGAGAACACAGAGCCCTCTGCCAAACCAGCAGTACTTATATGTCTGAAGAGCACAAATCAGTTTGGTTTAATTATAGAAATGATGGAATAGGATTAAAAATGTTTCATAACTAGAGGATATTCCATAATTCCATGCCAGGAGCAAAATAGCTGTCAATGAATGTTTATGCAAATTCACATAGCTGTAACCTTAGAGGCATATATTTAATTAGAACTTCCTTCCTGCCTTTCTTTTTATTCTCTTCTCCTTCCTTCCTTCCTCCCTCCTGTTCTCCTTCCCTCCCTCCTTCCCTGTCTCCCTGCTTCCCTCCTTCCTTTCCTCCATACTTATTTGAACATTTCTTGATTGTCAAGTGGGCTAGATAGCAAGAATACAGAGATCAATAAGACATTTATAATTAACCCTCAAGAAGTTCCTTCAATGTGAGCCTGCAAGTGACCACCCACTGCCATCTAGTGTGACAATAACTGATGAAAGTGTTGTGGCAGTGCTTACCCTGAAGTGGATGTCTGAAGAAGGTAGTGTCTGAACTGAGTGTTAAAGGATAAATAGAATTTGTGTATGTGTGTGTGTGTGTGTGTGAGCATGCACACGTGTTTAAAGTTCAAGAGCATTAGACGGAGTAGCAACACTGCCCTCAAAGGCCTAGGGGTGCGAGATGAACAGAACTCACTGTGGTTCAGATTCTGTTGAGAAACCCAGAGTGAATGGGAAGCAGTGAGAGCTGAGTCAGCAGAGTTCTGTTGGGGTCAAACTATGAGAGATGGCCAGCTCGGTTAAGGAGATAACATTTTCAAACAGGAGGAGCCACTGAAGTGTTTTACACAGAGGAGTCATTTGATCAGAACCCTGCTTGAGAAAGATAAACCTAGTTAATATGTGAAAAAAATGTGAAAAAAATCAACTAAAGGTGGATAAAGAAGAAAGGCCAGTCAAGGAACAAGATTAATCATTTATATGAGCAATGTCAGGTTGTGCCTGACATTGGACACAGTGAATAGCATTCAAGAGGTATTTAGGTGGTAAAACAAGCAGGGCTTGGGAATTGATAGGATGTGAGGTGTGAGAAGAATATGTTAGGTTTCTAGGATTTTGGCTTGGATACCTGAGTAGACAATTAATAGGAAGAAGGGAGAGGATACAGAATTGAGATTTCCATTTAATTTTGAGTTTTTAAAATTAAATATAAGTAGAGGAGACTGATTATAAAAGGTAAGATCAGTAGAATGGTTGGTTACAGAGTCCTATACCAGAGTTAAGAATCATAATTGATTCTATAGGAGTAAAAGAGATTATTCAGAGACCTTGTGCAGAACTGGGCACTGTGACACTCACCTGCAATTCCAGCTTCTTTGGAGGGTGAGGACAAAGGATCACAAGTTCAAGGTCTGCCTGGTCAAATTAGTGAGACCTTGCCTCGAAACTAACTAAAAAAATTTTTAAAGGACTAGGGATGTAGCTCAGTGGTAGAGTGTTTGCTTAGCATGTTCAGGGTCCTGGGTTCAATATCCAGTTACTACTACAAAGAAAGAGAGGGGAGAGAGAGAGAGAGAGAGAGAGAGAGAGGGAGACTGTGTGTCATGTGTAGAGAATGAGAACCACACTTAAATGAAGGATAAAATAATGAAAGCTGACAATGAAGTCTTTGAAGTAGCAAACAAAAAAAATTGAGGGATGGAAAAAGAGTATGAAATCACAGAAGACAAGGGAAGAAATTTTTAAGTGCTGAGAAGAGATCAAGGAGAATAAAGATGAAAAAGTGCCCATTGGATTTGACATTAAACAGTTCATTAGTGCCTTTCTAAGTACGATTTTATGCAGACGTGTAAAATAATCAGATGATTTGCACTGAGAAGTGAGTGCTAAGTGAGAAATCAGAGATAATGATAGAAGATAACTATCAATAAGGGGAAGAGAGGACAGAAACTCTACTATTTTAGAGGGATTTATTTTTCAAAAATGGGAAAGATTTGATAAAGTGTAAATGCTGTTGGGGAAAAGCTTGCAGAGAGGAACACTTAGTGTGATAATAGTGAAGTAATTGGTAGGATGAATTCTTAAGGAAGGGAGAATAGACCAAGAAGAATTCATTTTAATAGACAGTAACAACCATAATTCTGGAAGAGGCTACATTAGCTAGTTCAGGAGATAGAGTTCTGGGTAGATATAATGTGATGAATTCTATTTCATTTGTGGTGAAATCTCAACTGCCAAGGACATAGTAGCAGGGTCAGATACCAAAAAAAATGGAGATGGTTTAAAACCGTCCATTGTGGAGAAAAAGCTCCCAAGGAAGATAATAGGAATATTAAGTAGTGATACGCACTACTCAATTAGTGCTACTAATTGATCGTGTGAAAGAAGAAAAGAAAAGGTGCTGAGTGGATGTTTTACTTTAGTATCACATGTAGTTCACAAGGATATAAATTGCTGTGGTTTAGATAAGTGTCCCCCAAAGACTATGTGTTAAAGGCTTCATCTTCATCCTGTGGGACCTTTGGGAGGCATTCGAACCTTTAAGAGGTATGGCCTAACAGCAGGTCTTCAGGTCACTGGGGGTGTACACTTGAAGGTGACTGTGGGATCCTGGTGTCTTTCTCTTTGTTCTTTGATTCTCTGCCATAAGGTGAACTGACTTCCTCCATATGCATTCCTGCCATAAGGTATTGTCCTGCCACCGGCCCAAAACAACAGGGCCACTTGGCCGTGGATGGAAACCACCATGACTTTGAGAAAAAATAAGACTTTACCCTTATAAATTGATTGTCAGGTAATTTGTTAGAGTAACTAACTTACTAACACATCAGCATTTGTGACAGTGGGCCTTTATGTTTCCCCTGTTGTTGTTCACTTATGTTGCTCTTGATTTCCGTTTGTTTGCGAAATTTTTTTTGTGAAATAATTTTTTTCTTTCACTGTGCATTTTTAAAGTAACAGATTTTATCTTTTCAGAGTTCTTCTAAATTTTCTTAAAAGTTGGGGTGAAAAAGGGGAGTTCCCCTATACCACCTGTTACCCATATTCTGCACACGGTTAACATCTTTCGTTAGGGTGATATATTTTTTAGAATTGATGAATTAGTACTGATATATTATTACTAATTAAATTCCATGCTTTACATTAAGATTCACTCTTTGTGTAATAAATTTCTATGTGTATTGATAAATGCAAATGTTATATATCTACCTTTTCAATATCATGCAGAATAGTATCACTGTCTTAGAAAGCTTCTGTGCTCCTCCTACTCATTCCTGCCTCCTTCCTTCCCAATCCCTAGTAATCACTGGTCTTTTTTTGCCTCTATAGTTTTGCCTAATTCAGAAAATCATATAATTTAAATCATATAGTGTATATGCTTTTCAGACTGACTTCTTTCACTTAGTAACATGCATTCTGATGTTCCTCCAAATCTTTTGTTGCTTGATAATTTCTTTTAAAAAAATCTGATTGAATACTTTATTCTAATGAGATGGAAAGGCTAGAGCTAAATAATACTAAGTTACAAGCCCCTATCCCCTTTCACCAGTGCTGCGATAGACAGCAGAGATGTTATTTTGCAAAACAGCTATCTATAATGAAGGCCATTTCCCCTTATCAAATCTGTTCCTATAAACCCTCTTCCCCCTGAAGCCCCTCTCCCTGTATCCTGTCTGCTTCTGTAAACATGCTTCCTGCCTCCTGCAAGAGCCCCATACAAGCTCTTAGTTGCATAGACTAGGGATTTTTGTAACAAAACAGGACTGACATAATGCTGGTAAACCCATAAATATTGTGTGAAAACTGTGGGTTGGGACTCAGACTTTGAATGAGAAACTCCTCTGGGCCCAGCAGCATAATAAACCTGAGTTCTCCCATTCTCAGACAGCTTTTCAGTGCTTCCTGACTGATCTGTTTCCCACAACATTATGGATTTAATAACAGTTTATTTATCACCAATTGAAGGACAACTTTTTTGCTTCCAAAATTTGACAGGAAGAAAGATGTGTATGAACTTCCCTGTGTAGGTTTTAATAGAACATTTGTTTTCAATTCATATGGGTATATTAATTTGTTGACTAGTGGATTATATGATAAGACTGTGTTTAGCTTTATAAGAAATTGCCAGACTCTCCTCCCAAGTGAGTGTACCATTTTTCATTCCTATCAATGAATTAGAGTTCCTGTTGCTCCTTGTTCTCAATAGCATTTCATATTGTTGGTGTTTTGGATTTTAGTGATTCTAATAGGTGTGTAATGATTTATCAACATTATTTTAATTTGCAAATACCTAGTGACATATGCTCTTATTTCACCTTATGCTTAATTACAATCTGTCTATCTTCTTTGGTAATATATCTGTTCAAAAATTTTCCCCATTTAATTGAGCTGTGTGTTTTCTTACATTTAAATTTTCTTTGTATATTTTGGATACTAGCCATAGGACATGCTAGGCAACCATTTTCTCTGACTGTAACTAGTCTTTTCATTCTCTTAACTGTGTTTTCCACAGAGCAGAAGATTTAAATTTTATGAAATCTTGTTTATCATTTTTTCTTTATGGATTCTGATATGTATATTATCCTTAAAAAACTTATATCCAAACCCAAAGTCACCTAGGTTTTCCCCTGTGTTAAGTTCTAGACATTTTATAGTTTTGCATTTACATTTATGTCCATATTCTATTTTGAGTTAATGTTTGTGAATAGGGTAAATTCTGCGTTTGGATTTTTGCAAATGTCCAGTTGTTTCAGCACTGTTGGTTGAAAAGGCTATCTTTCTCGTTGAATTGCCTTTGCACCTTTGTCAAATACCAAGACTAAGGTTTGTGTGTGCTATTTCTGGACTCTGTTCTGCTCCATTGATCTGTTGGAATAGTTTTTCCCATTACCACCCTCTCCTTAGTACTATCAGTTCTATGACTTTTAATGCGTAGTATAGATTCATAACTCCTTCTTCATCAGCATACGGAGCTGATCCCTCGCTCCCAACTGTTCCCTCATGCTCTCTCTTCATACTCCTACCTCCCACTCCCACTCAACCTTTTGAAAACATTGATCTGGGTCTTTTCGTCATCATAATAGATTTGTCTTTTTGGAATGCCATATGAATGAAATTATATGATATGTAACTTCTGAAAATTGGCTTCTATCCCTCAAAAAATGCCTTCTGGGATTCACCTGTTTTCTTGTGTGTTTTAGTAGTTGTTCCTTATGGCTGAGAGACAATCTCCTTGTTTGGATCCACCACCATTTATCACCTGTTTACTAAATGAGAGACATTTTCATTGTTACAGGTTTAGGGCAATTAAAAGTAAAACAGCTGTAATTATCCTTGTAAAGCTTTTTGGGTGGACATAAATTTTTCATTTCTCTAGGATAGGTATCAGGAGTGAAATTCTAGAACACATAACAAATATATGATTACTTTAGAAGAAACTTCCCAAACCTTGTGGGTGGCAGTATCATTTCACGTTCCAGCAGCAGCGTGTAAAAGATGGCTCCACATCTTAGCCAGTGCTTAATATTTTCAGTAGGTTGTGGTTTGGACATTCAATAGGTGGCAGTGGTATTTCATGAATTCTTTTAATTTCCATTTAGTGGTTATGATATTAGACATCTTTTCATATGGCTGTTTATCATCTACATATCTTCTTTGATGAATTGCCTGTCAACATCTCTTGCACATTTGAGAAGAAAAATTTTTGTTGTTTGCTTTTTTACCACAGAGTTTTGAGACTTCTTTATTTATTATACATAGAAACCCTTTGTGAGAATGTGATTTGTGAATATTTTCTCCCAATCTGTAGATTGTCTTTCATCTTTATAATAGTGTCTTGCACAGAGCAAAAGTTGTAAATTTTGGTAAAGTCCAATTTGCCCCTTCTTTCTTTTATGTTTCAAGCCTTAGTTGTCATGACTAAGAATTCTAATTATGTGCATAGCCCTAGGTCATGAAGATTTACTCCTACAATGTTCAATCTTACACCTATCATTTGTGTGTATGATCAACTCTGAGTTAATTTTGTATAAGACGTGGGATGTAATTTAATGTTTATTTTTTATCTATGCATGGCAAGTTGTTGTATTACTGGTACTTTTCTCCAATGAAGTGCTCTTGTGGCTTTGTCAAATATCAATTGGTCATTCTTGTATGAATCTGCTTCTGAATACTTTATTCTGTTCCAATGATCTATATGTTTATACTTTCAACAATTTAACATTCTCTTGATTAAAATGGACTTGCAATGAATTTTAAAATTGGATAGTGACTGCTCACAATTTATTCCTACTTTTAAAAATTGTTCTAGGTGTTCAAGTTTCTATGATTTTCCATGCAAATTGTAGAATCAACTTGCCTATATCCTCAAAATAGTTTTTGAGTTTGGGGTCAATATTGTATTCATTTACAGATGAGGTTGGAAAATTGGTTTTTAAAGGAACTTATAATCCATGAATATAGTAGGCCTTTCTATTCTTTTAGTGTTTCTTTAATTTCTTTCATCAGTAATTTTTAGTTTTCAGCATATGGATTCTGATCTTGATTTTTTGAGATTTATACCAAAGTATATTTTATCAGCTTTTGCATATTGAAGTTCTACTGCTAAGTGTGTATACATATAGGGTTGTTATTTCTTTTTGTTGAATTAAACTTTTGGTTGGTATTAATGAACCCTTAATCCCTGGTAATATTCTCTGCTCTGAAGTGTTCTTTCTCTGATAGAAATACAGTCATTCCAGTTTCCCAAGAATAATATTTCATAGTATATAACTCTCCATTCTATTTTTTTCTTAAAAAGAGAAAAGGACAGTGAGAGAGAGAGAGAGAGAGAGGTAGAGAGAATAAATTTTTGTTGAATTTTTCCCATGGCTTTTGTTGCTCTGATACTTAGTTGTGCATGTGGGTGCTGGGGTTTGAACCTGTGTACTTGTGCATGCTGGGCAAGCAATGTAACCACTGAGCCACTGCTCCAGCCCCAACTCTCCATTCATTTATTTTTATCTTTTTTGTTACATTTGATGCCAGTTTGTTGCAAAAAGCATATAGCTGGGCCATTTAAAAAATCCATTCTGAAAATATCTCTTTTACTTGCTGTGTTTAGACTATCTGCATTTGTTTGGATTCAACTTAGTTATTTAATTATCCCTTGCCTTCATTTAGTGGATTTTATGATTTTTCATTCATCCTGAATTTATCCATTTTGATTTGTACTTTATCGGTTTATGTAGCTTTTTAGTGGCTGCTCTCACAACTATAATATGCTTGCCTTACGATTCATGAGCTCCTAAGAATTTTACATCAAGTAGAATATAGAAAACTTATCAACACATACATCCTCTTATACTCCTTCTATGAAATTTTATGAAGTTTTCTTAACATATTACAAAAATCTGCATTGACAACTTTCTCAGATGACTGCTTTAATTTTTTGTTTCAACCACTGAATATGTTTTGAATGTTAGAGAAGTATCATCTTTAAATTTACCAAGCTTCTTCTGAAAGTCAAATCTTATGTTGTTGTCACACAAATCCCTGGGCTTCTATTCAGCCCCCAAATTTCCCCCTGTGTTGTTGCTATCTAACCTATGTGATAAGTTTTAAATTTTGGTCATTTCATTTTGCAGTTTTAAAATTTCTCGTTGACTCTTTTCTTTTATATGCTCTATTTCTTTGCTGATTTTCTGGTTCTCCTTTTGTTTCAAAAGTGTTCACCATTGCTTATTGGACCATTTGTGTAATAGTAGCTCATTGGTTTTCTCCAGGTCATTCCAACCACAGTGTCATCTTAGCATTGTTGTCTGTTAGTTGTCTTTTCTCATGCTGAGAGATTTGTTTTGTGGCAATTAATTTGGATTGGTTCCTGGATGTTTTGAATTTTATGTTTTGTACTATGGGTCTTATTTAAAGTGTGTAGCAAATGTTGCTATTGTTCTTTTAGCAGTGAGTTGACTTCTGTGATTCCAACTATAAATTTCACCTTACCTTCTGTTGGCTGTGAATCCAATCTTAGTTCATTCAGATCAGTACCTCAAAATTCTTTTTAGATTTTTCCCAGGTGTGTACGGCCCTGTGTTTCATCTGAGATTTTTGGACAAAAATGTGATCATCACATTTATGTGAAACTTGAAGGTACTCCTAGGAGTTGTTAACCACCTTGATGGGGGTGTTTTCTTGATGTTCTCCTTCTTCAAAGACTCTCAGGCATACCATATACATTGGGTTTTAACAGACTCCAAAGGGTTCTGGGTCAAAAGGGGTCTCTTTTTGTTCTCCCGACAAAATGGCTTCATCTTTCTGGACTTGCCATGCACTTCCATAACTGCACCTTCGTCTGCATTAAAGTGGGAGGAGGACCAAGATGGAAAAAAATAGTGGTAATTCACCCCGTATTTCTGATCTCAGCTCCACAACAGGTGGAGGCCTCTGCTATTCCCACCATGCTATTGCTGGATGACATAGGAGGCCAGAAAAGATGGCAATACCAGCAGCAGCAGAAGCGGCAGCACCATTAACAGGTCTCACAATTCTCTTCATGTGTTCTATTCTCTTCCCTGTATTCTGTCTTGGTTTCGTAGACATGGCATTGGGAGAGACAGCAGAAACACAGTTTCACCAAAGAGACAACAAAAGTGTAGTTAGTTATTCCAAAGGACACAGACTGGAGTATATGTGTTGGAGTTTTCTTTTTTAAAATTTTTTACACGCTTGGTTTTGAACTAATTTAAGACTCACAGAAGTTACAAACATAATACAAGAAGTTTCTGGTGTATGCCTCATCTAGTCTTTTCCAATGATAACCTCTTACATACCAGAATATCTTTTCAAAACTGGGAAATTGTTTTTGAATATTATTAATTAAATTAAAGTTAGTGTTAATTATATTATAGACCTTATTTGGTTTTCTTTGAGTTTTTGTGATTGTGGTTGGTGGTGATGGTGTGGTTGGTGCACAGTACTATGGAGTTTCACCACGTGTATAAATTTATGCTGACATTCCCACAATTAAGCACAATCTCTTCCTTTACTGCAGAGAAACTCCCTGATGCTACCTCAGTGTAACTACACCTTACCTCCAACTCTAACTCTAGGATACCGCTGCTCTGTTCTCCATCATTGCAATTTTGTCATTTCAACGCTATTCTAGAAATGGAATCATACAGCATATCCGTCAGTTTTTACCAGAATCCAATTTTTGGTACCATGCGTTTTGTTGCTATTGGGCATTCAGACATCCAGTAATATTCCTTTACTGGACAAAAGCTGTATATACTTCCCCATTTATTGACTAGGGTCTGTTAAGGAATCATATACCCCATTATTCTACTATTGTTCATTTCTGAGGGTCTGACTGCTGGTCTGCCAAAGTCAGAATGGAACCAGCTTCACCAGGGCATTATACATCCGAGTCATGGCTTCAACTCATCAACTATGACAAGAGGACAGTGTGTACCCCTCCTCCTGACCCCAGTGTACCCCCTCTGCTTCCATGTGACTGTGAGGGCTGGAGAACAGTATGCTGGCACAGCACAGCTTCTGTGCAGAAAAGGTGCATTTAAACACAACTATTATCTTGTGGATTTTTCAACAAAATATTTCAATCCCTGATGAATCTCTCTGCATTCCTAGATTTATTTTTAGATACAGCACAACAGATTGTTTCTGTGTTTGCTTTTCTATTTGCTCATGGTTATTACTTCCTCCTGAGTGGTTCATCATAGCAGTAGTCATATAGTAATCATCTGGCAGTATATTATTATTTATTATGTATCGAGTGGCATAAAGGATCATAAAGCTTATCAGGTGCTACAAAGATAGCAGCCATTGGCTGCAAAGCAGACAACCATCCTTAGGCAGTTACTGGGGAGATGGAGCCAGAGTCCAAACATGAAGTGAGCAGTTATGGGGACAATCTGTGACTTCCAGCTTTCTCCTAATAGGGGAATTGGGTGTGGAGCTCAGGAAGCTCCATGTGGTGAGTGCACAGAGGAGGAAGTTGACACAGCACATGCTCTTCATGCAGCTTTAAAGGATGAAGTTGAGATTGGAGAGATGGCTCAGTGGTAGAGCATGTGCTTGGCATGTGCAAACCTGGGTTCAAACTCTAGCACCACATATACAGCTAAGTGTCAGAAAAACAAAAACCAGATGAAAAAATAAATAAAATTTATTTTCTCTTTCTCTCATTCTATCACTTTAAAAAAATCTTTAAACAAATAAAGGGCTGTGGAGAAATAGGCACACTAACACACCGTTGGTGGAGCTACAGACTGGTACAGCCCCTCTGGAAAGCAGTGTGGAGAATCCTCAAAAAAACTAGGGATGAGCCCAACATACAACCCTGCTATTCCACTCCTGGGAATCTTTCCAGGGGATTTAGAATCAGCACATTATAGTGACACAGCAATATCTGTGTTCATAGCAGCTCAATTTACTATTGCTAGGCTATGGAAACAACCCAAATGTCCCTCACTGGATGAATGGATCCAAAAACTGTGGTACATATATACCATGGAATTTCACACAGCAATTAGAAACAATGATATTGCAGCCTTTGAAGGTAAATGGATGGCTGTGGAACAAATTATGCTGAGTAAAATCAGCTTAACCCAGAGAACTAATGGTTGATTGTCTCCACTCATCTGTAGAGGTTGGGACTAGACCCTGGACAGTGAGAAAGTTGGTCTATTATCACGTGTTAAATCCAGATAAGATGTAATATACAACATAATCCTTTTTTAGAGATATTGTGGGAAGAGGAAGGGAGGGATAAGGGTGGGTAATTGGGGGGCACCCCTGGGGGTAATTGTAATATCCAGAATCTATACACATTTTATATTATTTTGTTAAAAACTTGTATGGTTGTTCAAAAAAAAAAAATTTTAAAAAAGAGCACATCAGCAGACTAAAAAAAAAAGGGTAAACTTGGTGGTACCTCTAGTGTCAGGGTTATAAAAAACACAATACTGATTCTCATATTTTCAGAAAGCAAATTCTGTAATTGTGAGAGAAGGTAGGGAAAGATAAAGAGAAGGAAAAATAACTCCAATATATTGATTATCTCTATGCGCCAGTCTCAGTGAAGACTGGATCTTATGATGTACAATAAAAACAGATAACACATGCAGAAGTAACTGTAATGTCTAAAGCGTGAGTAAATTTGACTAAGCAGATCAAGCATAAATGGGTGGTTATTTTTGATAATTTGCTAAGGAAAGAGTATTCTGAGAGGTGACCCTTGAAGAAACCTTGATTAACTAAAGAGATGATCCAGGTAAATATCTGGGGAAGGGCTTTGAATAACAGGGAACAGCATATGAGATAATCATACTTGGCAAATAGAGGGATAGTGATTCTTTCAGTAGGACTGGAGCCCAGTGGGCAAGGGGAGAATGCTAAATGGTGTGGTTGGAGCAGCAGCTATAGTCTGGCCATGCTGTACCATGGGGGAGAACAGTGGCTTTGTTTCAAGGATGATGGCAAGCCATTGGAGGATTGAAATGGGCAAATTACAGGATTTAAAAAGTTCACTTCAAATACCTTGCTGATATGTGGAGAATAAACTGGGGTGGGCAAGGATAAGAAAGAGTCTGTGTGTATAGGACATGCACTTGGCTCACATACACATAACATTTTATTCTTACACCCACAGGAGATAGGAAATGATAGCATCCATATAAAGAAGAGTCTGGGGCTCAAAATAAGACAAGAAACAAGCTCTAAGTTGCTTATATGACAAGTGGGAAGCAGGCATTTGACTCCAGGGCTGCCTCATCCCAGATCTCCCCTTTCATCCCCTCACCAGCAAGCCCATGAACATCTTGCTTTTAAAAGTGAGTGGGGTCGTTGCCTGGACATGCTCATCCCCACCCATTCTGTTTCCCCCTTGGGCAGTAGAGACTAGTTTGATTCGCTTTCATACTTAGAGCTTCCAGCCACTTTGTTGCTCTAAACCTACGTTATCCAGTCTCTGCCCAGTGGTATAGAGGACATGCTCAGTGGTTCAGAGAGCATGGCTCTGGTGAAGCCGTCCTTGCCTCCTGGGATTCTGCTTCCCTATTTAAAGAGCCAGGCAAATTTCTCTCCCTCTTGAATTTCCAGTGCTGTCTTCCCAAGAAGTGTGATTTCCATGTTTGTCACCCAGAGAGCTCAAATGCTGCTATTTGCCAGTATTGTCTGCAAGTGAAATAGCAACTGATAGGGGTTCTGTTAGTGAATTTTGATGGTCAGTGACCAAATCCTCCCAGTCTACAAGGAAGGAGAAACAAGGTCCCACTCTGGTAATTGAGGAAATAAATCCAACAATTTTGAAACATGAGCAGTGGATGGGGTGGGAGGGGCACAATCTGAGGAAATCCTGCAAGTCTGTGCTGTTTCTATTATTCTACTTATTGTAGGGAAGGGAAAAAAACTTTTCCTCTGATTACTATTATTTTTTTTTAGGTTTAATGGCTGGAGTTTGTAAATTAAAATAACAAGAGCAAATTAACAGGAGGAAAAGTGCAAAATTTAGCGATGTTAATAGTTTTACATTGTTTTAGTCTGTTCTTTTTTGCTGCGGTGACTAAAAGACCTGACAAGAATGATTTTAAGAGGAAAGGTTTATTTGGGGGCTCACGATTTCAGAGATCCATAGGCAGCCAGCTCTACTTCTCAGGGCTTAAGGTGAGGCAGATCATCATGGGGGACGGTGTGGCTCTACAGAGCAAAGAGAGAGACCCCATGCCAAATACAAAGTATATACCCAGAGGCACACTCGCAAGGACCCATCTCCTCCAGCCACACCCTACCTGCTTTCAGTTGCCAGTGAAGGGGATTAACTCACTGATTGGGTTAAGGCTCTCATGACCTGATCGTTTCATCTCAGCCTTCCTGGATTGTCTCACAGATTTTGGGGGACCTCTTTCATTCAAACTATAACATATATGTGTGGGATTTTTCACAGAATAGGGAAAACATTTAACCATTTTAACCAAGGGTGGTAAATTGTGAGGAAGCAAGTAGACAAAGGAAGGAGGGTTAGAGTTTCTGGGCCAGTCAATTGTGTAAAGGTAAATAAATAAATGGGGAAACCAATGGAAAGCAGTGGTGATCGTAGGTAGATTGTGGTTGCAGACTCATCTCAGTTCTGACTTTCCGTCTTCTTCCTGAACATGAAAACCCCATAGAGAGAGGCTTTATGACATCCCCATTTCTCAGAACTATCAGCTTTTAGTCAGATAAGGGAAGTTCTCAGAAAGCTTCTTTCTGTATCTATTGATTCTCAATGTACTTCAGTCCAAAATTATCCATATGAAATACGGAGTAATGAAATATTTGGGAGTGAAATATTCTAATGCTCCTCATTGTCTTTATTTGATGAGGTAGTGAGGTGGAAAAATCAGAGCCAGATGCAAACTAAATTACAAACAATCGAAAACTCCACTCTCCTTGCCCCACTCAGGCTAGAGCTGTGGCTCAGTGGTTGGAGCACTCGCCTGGCATGCCCAAGGACTAGGGTTCAAACCCCAGCACCACATACACAAGTAAGTGTTGGAGAAACAAAGGCCAGATGAAAAAATAATTAGAATTGATTCTTTCCTAAACTTGCTTCCTGTATCCTGGGAGACCCCTGCCTGAGTTCTTCGTCACATAGGCAGAACTGAGATAATGCTGAATAACCTGTAAGTATTGTGTAAAGCTGTGGATCAGGGCTCAGACTTTAGAGTAAGAACTCTTCTGGGAGTGCAGGTATGATAAACCTCAGTTCTCCATTCTCTGAGTGCTGCTGGGTGCTTCCTGACTGGTCTGTTTACTACAACAGTTAACACCAGAGCCAGCTTTCTACAATGGCTTCCTCCTAAGCTCCTTCAAATTGCAGGAGTGTCAAGGATTATTTTTGAAAGAGGCAATATAATGCAGTCAATAAGAATTTGACTTTGAGAATCTGTCATGTTTAGAATCCTATCTCTAAATTTTATTGTGTATTGCTGGGAAGATTTTTGGGTGTTTGCCCCAGTTTTATCACCTGTAGAATATGGCATAAATGGTGCCTGCATAGTCTATGTTGGGTGAGAGCTTCACTTGTTATTCACTAGATCAGGAAACAGTTCAGGCTGGCTGCACTGGCCATATTCTCCAAGCTCACAAGCCTGGGGACAGGTGCAGTTGCTTTTGAATTTTGCATGCCCATGCCATAAAGGAATAAAAGAAAAGAACTGAGGCCCGTGGCTGGTCCTGCCTCTATTGTGATGGGTGAGGAGTGGAGGATTTCTCAACGTTCTTATGGGGGATAGACCCTGGTCTCAGAGGGGCACTTGTGGCCCTTTTCAGGGTGCAGGGACCTTTCTTCTGTGGTGGGCTCAGGAGAGTATTTCACGACTGTTCCCTATCAGTGCTTTTTCTCTTGGCATCTGCAGATCTCAAGCAGCCATGAAGATTTCATCAAAGTCACTTTCCAAAGTTTGTTTATGAACAAATGCTCTTTTTGACTAGGCTTGATCAGCCTACTTGATGTGCCTCTGGAGATTCAGCTGTGCCTCTTTATTTTCCCCTGATTGAAAATAAGATATAATTTAGAAATTCCTCAAGATGTATTTTTCACTTTTGATGGCAACCCAGGCCTGATGAAAATTGTCCCTATTTTTATTACCTATCAATTCTTATAATGGAATTAATGGGAAGAAAGGCAGTTAGACTCTTGTGCTCAAATCACTATGTTTCCCAAAGTCCTGTGCAAGATGAAATTTTTTTACATAGTTTAAATAATATGGAGCTCATGAATCCTCCTAGATAAACTTTGATATTTCTTGGTTGAATCGCCTCATTTGAATGCATTTACCTTCTTGGAGCAGGCTCAAGAGGACTCAAGTTTGCAGGAGGCAAAAGAACACTTCTCTTATTTCACTAGCATAGGATCTGGTTTTAACCTCTACTCTGACCAAGCTCTGGATCTGTCACATGGTCTCCAGCACATGATGGGAGTTTGCACTGGGCCCTGTTTTTACAGGATCTCTATACCCCAGGATCCAGCTCTGCTTCTCATGCCCAGGAGCATCTGCACCAGTGTGACTGATTGCTTATTAGAATCACCCTAGAATGTTCATTCTGTGAGGATGGGGACTGAGCATATCTTGTTTACTTTTGCCTCTCTCATATTCACATCAGGGTCCGGCACCTGATTGCTCAGCATTTATTGAAAAATTAATGAGAACAATTAGGAATGACAGCCTGGTTACTTATCATCCAGTGCTTTATGAAGGATTTGTCTGCCCACAGTACATGAAAGATTTTAATAAATTATTTTAGCTTTAGCTACAACACACTGGAGCATATATTTAAATATAAATAGATACGAAGATAAATTTGTAAAACAGTACATATATACAAAGAAATAAATTCCAAGTTTCAACTAAAAACTTTCTTACCTGTGAGATTTCTCAATAGCAGTTTACTCTAATTTCTCTTAATCTAATAGTCTATAGACAGTGAATATCTACTTAAACCAAACAAGATTATCAGGGTGGAACCTTCACCCTCCAAAGGTTCACTGGAGGGATCTGACATCGGATAGATTAAGTAGGGGAAAAGACATAAAAATTTGTTACATGTATGGAAGCAATCACATAGTGTGATTACTGATTAGCCTGGCATGATTCCACTTATATGCCCTCTTTTCCATGGGGAAGAAGAGAACGAGGTATGTAGCCAAGTTATAGGGGAATAAATTATTGTTAAGGGAATTGAATGGACTTGAAGAAACATACAATGACCTGGGACCACAGAACGAACAGTTGATTGTAAATGATTCTCTCTAGAATATTGAATGAGACCAAAACGGAAAACAATAGTATATATCAAAAGTCTGTCCAGGTGTGTTGACAGATTTCAATCTTTCCTCCTGTGACAAGGGTTTAGCTAAACGAAAACTCAAGGAAGGGGCCAGTGGTAACTGCTTGCTTTCTTAGTGAGTCTGGACATAAAACAGACAAGGTGATATTGTTAATGGCTAGGCAGGTACTCTTAGGGCAATCATCTTTGCTTGCAGTGGGGCAAACTGCTTCCCCTTTAAATGAGGGCTAACATTCTTTGTAAATTTTGTTGTTATTGCTGTGGTTTCTGATAAGGCCTTCCAGAGAAACTCACAAGGAACCAGTCCTTGTGACTTGCAAAGTCACTTTGACTTTCTTTTTAGGTGACCTAGAATAAACATTGCTCATTATCATACCAAATTCTTTGTTCAAAGACATTTGTGTCCACCTCTTCTCTGAGCATGCAATGTGAGCATGCTCAGGAATGTGTCCACCTCTGCACTACTGGCAATGATGAGTGTTCCCTATATGAGTGTGTGTAAGTCCCCAATAAAAGCCCCTTGTTTGCATTGTTTGGGGAAGCATGGCTCCCCAAACATTGATCTCCAGAGCTCTCCTTACTTGCTGCATGCAGTAAACCTTTCTGCATTCTTTTCTTCTGTGGTTGTGCTTATGGGCTTTGCATGCACCAAGGGGCAAAACCCTGGGGTTCAGTTAATGAATTCAGAGGAAAGACTCTTTCCATATCTGCTTTTCTTCCTTTAATTTAAAACAATCAGCTTTTCAGCATGCCATATTTTGGGGTGACAATCCCTTGACTCCTTCTGAGGCATTCTGTCTATTATCTTGCCCTTCAGTGGGATTACTCTTTCTAGCCCAGGGAAACTGGGTGTGTGAATGCTCCTCTCAGTCTTGCCCAGACTCTACAGAATGTGAGTCCTCTCTACCTCAGCAGAAATTCCTATTTTTCAATGATGTGATCTCAAGGCAATTGCTGAGTAATCTCTGTTTTTATTTAATTTCTCACTCTGTGACTGGTACTCTGTCTACTTTTATCCAATTTTCCAGTCTTTCTTGCCTAGGGATGTGAGCATCTTCTTCAAGAACAGTTTGGGTGTGTGGGGGAGTTGTGTATGGGGTGACGGAGGAGGAGACAGAGTGAAAAGATGTTAGTCTAGAAATTGCCAAAGGACAAAATTACAACAGATTTGGTTTAAAGATCTCACTAGGCTTTATTTCCAATTCTAGAAAGGGGCAACACTTCATTCTGTAAAATAGAATAAATGTTCCGATGGCTGAGCAGGGGAGGTTGATTTTATAGACAGAATAAGGTTAACCAAAGCAAAAACCAAGAATAAAAAGCAGATTGGTCATTTCAAAGTTACTTTCTTTCTAAGGCAAGGCAGAGCAATGGAAAAATTACAGATTGGTTTGCATTAGATTACCCAAGTTGCCTGTTTATATAAGGATTAAAACAGAGGTATCTTCATTACCATGCCAATTGAAACTGGTCAGATTGGAAAATTTTGCTGTTATCTCTCTGTTCCTGATTTCTTGGAAGATCAAGTGACAATTTAGTTTCAGCTAAGGGAGGTGGAACTTTACCATGGTCAACTCCATGCCGTCTGTCTTTTGGGGCCAGCACAGAAGCTTAGTCCATATCAAAGACTTAGTCTCCCATAATTTTAAATTAGATGTGTGTGTGTGTGTGTGTGTGTGTGTGTGTGTGTGTGTGTGTGTGTGTTTGTATGGTGACAGAGTTTCTAGGAATGGTACTCAAGATTCCACACCGTAATCACTGGAACCAGTGACTATGAAGACAGATTATGCCCATGATTCTGTTATGTTACAGGGAGCAGTTGATCTAATCACAAGTCTTTATCTGCATAAGACTTTCTTTCTGGTGACAGAGGATCTTTGCTTGGCCAAACTTTAATCAGTCTCCTGAACTTTCTCTTAGACCTATCAGAGAATTTCCCTCTAAAATTCAGATTTAACAAGAACTATACCAATTCAATTTAGCAAACTGACCCCTCAAATATCTGATCACCCATGATCAGGTTATCTTTATCCTCCAACATCCACCAGGTGACATCTGATTACATTAGCCTGTCTTCAGCAATAATCCTGTTATGTGTTTTAGCCAGAATCTCCTTTACTCCTATAAATATAACAGTTCTGATTTAAAGGAAATAAGAAAGTAGTTTATTAGCCAAATGTATGTGAACATGGCCCAGGAACATGGATTCAAGTTACCTTGAATGATATGCTCTGCCATGTGGAGGCAGTTAAGTGAATTTTTGTAGCCACACAACAAAAGAAACTAATGAGTCTACACATCTGCCAATTACATTGGTAGGGGAATCATCATCAAGAACTTGGTAGATGGGTTTTAGCTGTTATCCTGCAGCATTCTCAGCTTGAGTGCTGGTGAAGGCTAGAGGTCTGCTAAGCTTAGTGATGTATTCTGAAGACTTTACATAATCACGACAAGAAAGTTAGGCCAGATACAAAAGCTAAGGTAAATGGCTATTAAAGGGCCTGAGATAGCCCAAGATGATTTTGACTCTTGACCTACAATATTCCATCTCTCCACAATCGTGACGTTCTAGTCAGCCAGGGTCAAGCTGTCTGAAGAATCCTTAAAATAGATGTGGCTTCTTCAGAGAACTTGAGTTCACACTCCCACTATTACTTCCTGCTTCTTGTAATGTTCCATCAATTGACCTTTAGCCTGCTCCCTTGCTATAATGGTTTGAACAGGAGGTATCTCCTCAAATCCCATGTGTGACAGTGTGAAAGTGTGAAGGCTGAGATGAAATGATTGGATTATAAGAGCCTTAACCCAATCAGTGAGCGAAGGCTGCATCCCCTATAGGGATTAACTGGCAACTGAAGGCAAGGTAGGGAGTGGCTGGAGAAGGTGGGTCAATGGGGGTGTGCCTTTGGGCATATATTTTGTATCCATTGTGGGGTCTCTCTCTCTGCTTTCTGAAGCCATGCCTTGAGTCACTTCCTTATGCCTGTCTCTTCCACCATGATGTTCAGCCTTACCTTGAGTCTCAAGGAATGGAGCCAGCCCCAAAATAAACTTTTCCTCCTAAAACTGTTCTTGTTGGGTCTTGTAGTCACAGCAGCAAAAGAGCTGACTAAAACACTCACCGTAAGTTCCAGTTTGCCTATGAAAACTCTCAATATTTGGAGTTGAACCCAATCTTTCTCCCACAGCAAAATCCTATTGCTGTGGACTCTACACTTGTGATGGTCCTGAGTAAAGTCTGGTCTACTGTGCTTTAATAAATGTCATCAAGTGTGCATGTGTTTTTCTTTAATGGGGTGGCAGAAGTAAGAAGCAGAGGGAAAAGTGAGATGTAAAAAGAAAGACGCACTCAATGTACTGTGTCTTGAAGTTGGAGAGGAGCGCAGGAGAGGGAACCGGGTGTTCCTACTCTCTAGGAGCACACAGTGACCCCCTAACAGGTAGCCAACCAAGAAATGGGGACCTCTGTGATAATGGTTTTGCCACTGTAGGGTTCCTGTCCTCTTGGAATTAAAGAATGAAACCAAGGGACACAAAGGAAAGAAAGAAAAAGCTGCTCTAGGAGAAGAGACTCTTGGACCTGAGAACTCAAAGAGGGGTAATGAGACGGGGGAAGTTAGGCAGTCAGTGTAGGCAGAATGATGAGGAGTTGGTGAGGAGGAAATTGCCTGGCAGTCATTTTTGTCTAAGACAGCAAAGAGCATCCGTTGTTACAACCCCCATGCTAACAGCGCCCTCTGATTACAAGGTGTTCTGGACACAGGCATCTTTTATGCTGATAAAGGTGCTTGTGAGCCCAGGACAAAAGACTAGGTCAGACCAGAGTTCGGCTCCTTGCTCCCAGGCATGGCAGAGGTAAGGCAATGGTTAGTCAAAGGGGAAGAATCTTGAGAGACTATAAGAAAGACGAGCTGGACTCCCGCTTTGAGTTCTTGGCTCTGAGACTTCCTTCTGCTGAAGAAGCTTTTTATTTCTATCCTTTCTTAAATAATCTCTGTTTGCTCCATTTGCTTTTGGTGTCCCTTGATTTCATTCTTTGACTCCAAGAGGACAGGAACCCAACATTTACCATAGCAGCAGTATCTGTCTTATCACTACAAGAAGTTGATTTCTGCCAATGGCATGAATATGACTGGAAATGGATTCTTTCCCAGATCCTTCGAAAGGTTCCAGCCTAGCCACACCTTGTTTTCTGTCCTGTAAGACCCTTAGAATAGAATCCAACAGAGCCATCCCGGATGGGACTTCTGACCTGGAGAAGTATGAGCTAGAAAAAAAAAATAGTTTTGTTTCATCCTGCCAAATCTAGTAATTTATTATATCATCAATAGAAAGCTAGAATATATTCTATCATGTGTAAGTTCTAAACAAAGTAGGTAAATGGAGTCCCTGAATATCCTACTTGCAAATTAGAGAGTGGACTCATTTTCACTCTAAAGTGATTCTTAACATTACAAAAGGATATAAAGGTCCTTTAAAGTAGCACTTACTTAAGTGTTTGTTTACAGATCATTACTTGCTTAACAAAGGAAGCCGTTAAAAGCTGAAGTGTTCCAAGCTATTGCTGATTAAATAGCAATCAGAAATGAAGATAAAGTATGAAATTAAAACAACAACAAATGTACCCTTACACATCCATTTCAAAAGTTTTCATTTCACTAACTAAAGATGAAAATCCCAGAATCTCCCGTTCTCTTCAGGACACCCTGCCTTCTTATTCAAGGCTCCTCTGCTTAGGCTAGAAACTGCAGCTCAGGAGACCTTGGAAGTACCCAGAAGAGATAAGGAGTTCTTGTCCTTGGGTTCCAGGCTCTAACTTATCTTTCCTCTTAATTCTTTCTAAAACTGAATTTTTGACCCAAAGAACACAGAGGGAGCAGGGAATACCAAGAATCTCAGACGTAGAGGCGAAGAATCTCAATAGCGGAAACTTGATGCTATGGAACAAAAAGGAGGGACCTTTGTCAACACCCTTACTCCCAGAGACCTGGCCAGGCTTCTAGACTATCACCTCATTGGATTCTGTGAGTTGTGCAATTTTCCCCTAATGTCTCAGGTATGAAAGTTTTCAGTATCAAAATGGAGTTGCTTGTGTTAATCCTAATCAAATAAACAAAGCCAGAGGTTATGATAGAAAGGTTCTCATGTACAACTGCCTGGTAGTAACTGTCACAAGACTGGCCAGAACCACAACCTTTCACAAAGGCCAACACAACCTTACACAAAAAAGACTCTTATGAGAACTTCACCCAGCCTCTGTCTGTTTATGTTTGGAAGAGCACACCCTTGTTGTTAGTCCTTGTGATAAAGGATCAGCATTTCAAAAATGTCCGTTTACTTCTTAATTTTGCCTTTAAGAACTTACTGTTGCCTCAACCTCTTTGAAGATAACCATAGTTCATATGGTACATGTATTCCCATTGTAGTTCTCTCCTATACCCTTACTCTTTGGAGAATCTTCCTCTGGTTGTTATTTAGGTTGACACAGGTAAATAAACCAATGTTCTAAGAAGAAATGCAACTTGCTCAAGCTTGCTAAATCTTTAAGTAAAGAAAAGACTCAGTTTAGTACCCAAGGCTAGGGCACTTTAGTTTTAAAAAGTGCCTCTCCAGACACTTGCAGAGGTGTATAGGTGATGAAGAATGATAACAAAATCAACATGTCAGCCACAGAAATTTTACCTATGTAACAGCAACCTGAAGCCTCATACCAGGTAGCAATGACTTTTTGTCTTCCTATATAGATTAACAAAATGTGTATTAATGCTAATAGTTTTCACAATTATACTTTAATAGTTCTACTTGGCATTCAGTTGCAGCAGAGAGACATCAGCTGTAAGTAGTCTGTTGTTAATCAAAACCTATGATGAAACTAAGGACCATTCACTGCTAGGATGTCCTATTGCTCTGAACTCAAATTTTGCCTTCAGGCTACTAGAAGATTTAGTGTTTATTCAAACCAAGTAAACATTCTTTAACTTTCAAAATAATTTAGAGCTTGTTGAATCCAGATGTATTCATCATATAAGCTCAGTCTTACTATACACATAAAGTGGCATTAAGTAGATACTCCATAAGCATTTGTTAAATTAATAGTATTGGTTTCTAGCTACCTCTAGCCCTTCCTCATAACCCCATGAGTTCACTGAAACAATCAGCACTGAGTTTACCCACTCTCTTACTCTTTAAGTAATTAAAATTCTTAATGTCAGTTTTGGTGCTTATATATTAATTTCTCTAACTCGTGTGTAGCTTTCTTTTTAGCTCAAATAAGAGTTAAGCATTTATTGAATGATTTCTAGGTGCAAAATAAATTCCCATGAGGTATTTATTAATTTTGATACTAGTCTTCTGAAAAATGGTATATTTCATGACAATA
This sequence comes from Aplodontia rufa, assembly GCA_004027875.1. NCBI lineage: Eukaryota > Metazoa > Chordata > Mammalia > Rodentia > Aplodontiidae > Aplodontia > Aplodontia rufa. The sequence continues at coordinate 43,593 of PVKS010007545.1, read as the reverse complement.
GATTCTGAACATAACTGCATATCATTCATTAATTCAACAAATATTTATTTAATACCATTATTTGCACACTAGGAAAGCAAACATAGAGGTGATTTAAAAGTCTTTCCCTTACAGACCTTCCCACATATATGGAAGAGAAAGAAAAAAAAATTGGGGGTTATAAAAATAATTGGTAAGTACATCTATGTTAGCAAGATTCAGAGAGGAATGCAAAGGAAAAAAAAAAGGACCTAACACAAATGGACGAAGGGGTTTGAGGAAGGCTTTTTACAGTAGTTCAAAAGGGAATGGAGGTCTGGAGTAGGCTCAGTGGTTAGAGTGCTGGCCTGGCATGTGCGAGGACTCAAGTTCAAACCCAGCACCACATGTACAACTAAGTGTTGAAGAAACAATGAGTAGATGAAATAAATAAATAAATAAATTGGATTCTGTCTTTCTCTTCCAAAAAACAAAAAAAGAGGGTGGGAGGTGAAAATGTACATAATGAAAGAAGTCAGTCAGATGGTTAGGGAAGAAGTGAAGGAGAAGGCACCCTTGTTTGAGGGTGTTATTCTAAGGGACAGATTGAGAATCTCAGATGTGGCTGGCAAATGCATAAAACTAAAGCATGGGACAGAGATGGAAGGATTGGCTTAATTCCTAGGTTTGCATGGACTGAGAGTGAAACATAGTGTCCAGAAACAAGGTCCTGGCAGAGAAACAAAGCTGACATATGCCTGTCTTCCACTTAAGTGGGACTCTGTCCCTACATGATAAAGTTAAACTTGTATGAAAGCAAGCACTGCAGCTGTCATGGAATGAGACATTCAGAAGGAGGCAATGGGTAGTGCTGGAGGCCTCTGCCACACATGGTTCATGCATACACTTTGGGAACTAGAACTTCCTTGATCATGAGATATTGCCTAAAGGCTTAGGAAGCAAAGCTTCTTGTATCAAGATGAAATTGGGATGTGGTCTGAAATAATCTAAAGGGTAAAAGAAAGTGGAGAAGAATCAAGTGACTGTGTTAATGGTCCTGTGGAAACTACTGGCTCCTAAGGTCCCACCAACCTCATAGAAATCTAGCGTTGACTTTCTTCTTGATACATAGTGAGATTCTCACTCAAACATGAGCTAGGCATTTGAAAGAGACAATGTCCAGACTTTTGGGATAGATTAATCTGGTCTAGACAATGGTTTCAGAAAAAGAGTTTCAAATCCTTTCCAGCAGTTTTTCACACCTCTCCCTATCCATTTACATATTCATTTTCTGTCCTAGAGCAGATAATAGAACTCTAGGGGAGATACCAAGTCAGCATTGGAAGATCAAATTAAAAAAAATCAGAGGAAGTGTAATCAACAAGGCATGCAAGAGGTCAGGTGAAAGTGGCGTCACCTATTGGAAAGAGGAAGTGTGAACAACAGCTAGTTCACTGTTGGAGAAGATCCAGAAAGATGTATACATAAAGTATCTGTTGGGTGTAGTACTGAACAAGGCAAAATCAGAGTCTGTCCAGAGACTGTACCAGAAAAGCAATCTCTGTGGTATAGTCAGGAACTCAAAATTTTAAGGATCAAGATTTTTAGGGTCAATTTGTTTTATGACCACCTTCTCCATCAGGATTCTGATTAGTGCAGTTGAGATTCAGTTTAAATGGCTAAGGACTGATATTAAATGGAGAATTACTAACCTATTTCTCCATTGGTTTCCATCCCTGCTCCTCTGACTGCTGCTATCACATTCACTTTCCTCAACTTAGGCCTATTTTGTTCTTTACCTTTTGACATCTGTCCTCCTCCCTAGGACATTTCCGTACTGCTTTGGTTCAAGGCCAAGTGGTTTGAACTTTTTCTTAAACCTTTTCTCTTATTTGTTCCCTGTTCAAGGCAGTTGGCCACTTACCTTGACAGCTGACTTGGCTCTTGTGAAGCCCACACTTTCCTTCCTATTAGTTCAAGGACATAAAGGCAGAACCTCTAAACATCTGAAAGTGAGAAATATTTGCAAAAATTACTCACCTGGCAGCTCCAAGAGCAACGGTAGGTAAGGATTCCTAAGGGAGAGAGAACAAATTCACTAAAACTTTCCTAACTCTCCTAATAAGAGTGTACTTTTCCCAAAATCTTTCCTGAGTAGGTAGCAACTGAGAATAATAAGTGATGCTGTGAGCCTCAGGAACTTTACCCTACCCTGTCTCCTCCTGAACCTGCTGAATCTCTGAGAGATCAGGCTCAAGGAATCCAAACTGGTCCAGGAACCTGTATTTTCACTCTTTCCCAAATATCATTTCACCCTTGGCTTTCAGGATAAGAATGATTCCTAACATCTGTAAAATAATTTTTCTTCACATCTGCATGAGAATCTCTTACATCTGCAGCTGCCTTGAATATTCATTATCTCATTTGATCCTTTCAACTGTCATGCATAATCACAATAATGATGATAAAACCATTTAATTCTTATTCCATTTCAGGTTGTAACCTAGAGGTTTTATGTTAACTAATTTGATCCCTCCAAACCCTATAATGAAGATGTTTTATTATCCCCATCTTACAGATTCAGAGACTAAAATCTAGATGTTATATCCCTCAGGCAAGGCTGTCCAATTTTTCAAGGTCATTCAGCTTTTTGATTACAGAGCTGGTACTTAAGATCCGGTACCCTGTCTCATCATCCTGTGCTCATTTTATTATACCAGGTTGCTGCAAAACTATCTTATCAAAGAGCATTTCTCAAACTTTAATGTGCACAAGATTCACCTAGGGATCTTGTTAAATGCAGAATCCGTTTCAGTAGGTCTGGAATGAGGCCTACAAATTTGCATTTCTAACAAGATCCTGGTGATGCTGGTGTTGAGGACCCAGGACCACAAGCTGGGTATCAAGGTAGTAGGAGACTGGAGCTGTGACCCTAGTCTCTTTAGTACCCACTTTTGAGATTAAAGCATTTTCAAAGAGGGTTTTGTCACCTGATCCTCATTTTGATGGCTCTGGATCCTTTTTAAGCTACTGCTTTGAATGGGCAGGTGAGCTGGCCCCGTGAAAGCAAAGAATAGTTCCTAAACTGGGACCTGGAAAACTTCAGAGAGCCTTTGTTATGGGGCTTTAGAATTCCTCTTTCTAGGAGCTGGAGAAAACATTGGTGGCAGAGAAAAAGTTCATGGCCTTTTATATCAGAAAGAGCCTTATGTGGTGTGGGAAAAAGAACAGGCGGAGGAGTAGATGAAAATTTTAATTCACAGGAAGCATATTTTTCTTCAGAATATCAAAGCATCGCATATCCTTTATGAATCATTTGGAAGACACTTAAAATAACAAAAGAAATTTTTAACTCACCCAAGTGCTCAAAATTCAGCAATAATCACGATTTATACTTTTTATGTATTTACAATGAGTTTTTCAGCTAGATGAAGACATCAACTGGTAGATTAAACAGTTGGGATCACGCTGCACTTTTAGATTTATGTGCTGCTGTTGGTTTAAAATTCTATCAGAATCAACTCCCTGTGTTATTAAGGATTCCTTATAAACATCATTTTTGAAGGTTGTATAACTTTTCCATTCTTTGTTCCCATTATAATTTTCTTAACTATTCCCATATTGCTGTCCTTTCAAATGATTTTCAAGTTTTCAGTTACGATCAATGTTGAAATAAAGCTGAGTTTATGTATTTTGTGATTTCTTTACATTAAATCCCTAGAAATGAAGTTAGTGGAGCAATTGTTTTTGTCATTTTAAGATACACATGGCTAAGTTGCTTTACAGAATTGTTTTCCAGAAAGAAAATTTTACAGGTATTTTCTGTAAGAAGAGGCCCTGGATCCTGAGATTGAACCCATCTTCAGAGTCTTTTCCTTGGGGATGTTCATACCGTGTCCCAGCTATTCGCTTTGGAATTGTTTTCCTAGTCTTTCTTCCCTCTCATTATCTGAAAAGTGGCAGTGGAGGACCAATTTGGTTCTTAATGCAGTTTTACTAATTGCACCGTATGTTGCACATTTGGGTCACGGTAGTTTTGGATTCTGTTTGTGTGTCTTCAGGGAAGGAAATGCAAATAAGCCAACAGAAGAGAGGACCATTCATGGGGGAAGCCCAACTTCCCACACCTTCAGAAACACTCTCCTTTCCTGCAGGTCACCAGGAGATGTGTGGAAGGGGCCTGGGGAAAAACATTCAAGACGACCTCACTGGTACATTTTGATTATCTGATCATTTAATTGCAGTTAAGTTTAAACAGAAGCACAATGAAATCACCTGTGATTTAATAATGGACATTCTCCATCTCTACCTTGTGTTTTGTTGTTGTTCAAAATTACATTCTTGGGGTTGGGGATTTAGCTCAGTGGCAGAGCGCTTGCCTAGCATGCACAAGGCCCCGAGTTCGGTCCTTATCCCTGAAAAAAAAAAATCAAAATTACATGTCATATTGGACTTAAACTTCTTTGTCAATATCTATGTATACATGAATATGTAACAATGATTCTCTCCAATATGCAAGACTATGTTGAACCAAAAAACATTTGCATGTCTTTACATGTAGAAGGTGTGAGAGTACCATGGCCTATCCAGAAGGCAGCATCCTATGTCACCAGGCATCATCTGGCATCATCCTGGCATTGTCATTTTGTAACAGAACCTTTTCCATAATGGGCAAGAGTCAGGACAAAGCACTGAGGACATCGGGCAGCCCATGGTCTACAGTGGAACAGTTTATATATGCTAGTAAGTTTGTACAGTGACACAGACTGCTAACTCAAAGGTGGGTGGGAGGGAAGTGTTTCCCAAATCTGTAGGAAGGACTCCAAGTGTTGGGAAGAAGATGCTGAAGGAGAAAGCTGATCAGGCCATGGTTTGATCTGAGCCTGGCTTGTGACACATCCCAGAGCCTAGACTAAGCACTGATCATAGTAATAAACTGGACTTGCCCCCAGGCTCTTTAAGCTCTGTTACACAGCCCATGATAACTTTGACTCTGGCCACAGAGTAAGATGTGACCTGGCAACGGTCTGAGTCTGAACCCCATCCAGGTAAAATTCTCTTCATCCATCCAAAGAGTATTTTCTCATGCATATAAAATTCATGATTTTGGGTTAGGTCTCTTCACCTCTTCACCTCTTTTCAGTATCAGTGTGAGATGTAACAAGATAATACACATACCACGTTAGTTGGGTCTTGCACACAACTATGACCATTATGTACCTTTACCATAGCCTGGGCCCTCCTCACCCCAGCCATGGCTGGGGAGAGTAGTTGTTTCAAAGTGGAAGGGGCCCTTGAAAGACTGGCCTGTAGTCTCATAAAGGTTAGTCTCCATCAATCTCATATGTGTGGTTCCCTGGATCTGATAGTTGACATGTCATGTGTGGGTCCCCACTACCTCTGGTTGCCAGCTCTCCTCCCTGTGTCTGCAGCCTACCTCTTTCTTTACTTTCATCTTAGTGGAATCTGTCTAAAAGAAGACTTCTGGAGGTGATCTTTCTTCTTTAGCTTCTCTCCACACACAAAGCCACTTTCTCCAAACCCAGATGTTCAAGGATAGAGAGGACAGCCCCTCTGACCTCCAGAACTGGCTGTTCAGTTGCCTTTTGCAAAAGCCGATATTCTCCTTTGATGTTGGACAGAGCTCTGCTATCCCCAACCTGGAATAGTGGGTAAAGGTTGTTGTCTATCAGTAACTCCAAATGACCACTCCTAATTCATTTATGATTCACCCTGTGTTGCTCAGTTCCTACTTGTGCATGAGGACCTGTAACATCAGCAGCCTGGCTCACTCCTTCAAAGAAAACTATCTGAATACTCCTGAGGAGCATTCTGAACATCTCTGCTCTGTACAATATGTGCCAATCTGACACTATCCCTCCAGGCACTTAATCTTCAGAGTGCATGGACATTGACTAGTAATACAAAGTGATTACAAATTCTGAATAAACTCCGAGTTACCGGATCTCACTGGAAGTGCATCTGAAGGGATTGCTCATCCAGGTCAGCAGACACGGATATACATATTTTACTTTAAGGAGAACTGGGTTAGCAGAATTCACAAGAATGGGATCCTTTATGTTAGTAACAAACTTTGACCCAGATTCACTGAGATCAGCAATTGGGTGGAAAGTGTTGTGTTTTCTTTATACAAAGAAATATAAAGATCATTTCACTTAATCCTTCATAAGCTATTTCAAGTCATACACTTATTACCATTTGCCTCAGTAAGAAGCTGAAGCTCAGAGATGTTAAGGAATTGTACAAGCTCACACATTGCTGGGATGTGAAGGAAGAATTTGTGTCTTCAAATGACTATTCCGCAGCATATAGAGAACCACAAACCATTATTTGTGGAATATAAGAATCAATTTAGTTTTTATATATTTCAGTGACATGTTTTAACTGTGTCCTCTTCCTTTGTTCCCTCCTGAGATTCTCAGACCATTAAAGCAAGATAGGATCTTATAGAACCCTTTAGATCAACATCCATGTGTCATAGACTTGGAAACCAAGGTCAAATTGCCTGATATATGCAGATTACCAGCAGGAGATATTTTCCAGGATAGAGGTGATTAGAAGTGGCAGAGGTGGGGAAGCACAGGTTTTTGCATCAGATCACAGGCAAGTTTCTTAACCTCCTCCTCTGTCCTTTATTTGTAAAGTGGTAATAATAATACCTGCCATCCAGAGCCACTGAAAGAATGAAATAAAGGTGCATTTCTGAAACATCTGTCACTATGTCATAAAGATTTAAAGAAAAGATGCTCCAACTTGCAGAGTGAGTCTAAAATCTGAAAGTTTAGAACTCAAATCAAATCTTCTGTACTCTCTTGCCCTCTCACCTGTCTATCCTTGCCTGTAGCTCCTCCTGCTGCCCAGGAGCTCTGCTATGTCCACCTGCTCTCCACATCCCTCAACCTGTCCACCGCCACCACAAGAATGCTTGGCTCGTGTTCCTTTTCTAGGCACTCACTCATTTCCACAAGTTTCCAGTCTCTGAGAACACCCATCTGACCAACTCAGTGAGCATGGATCTCTTAATTTATCTTTTTTCTTATTTCTTAAATGGTTGGTGGCTCACTAAGAGCTCTACATCATGAATAATCTACTCCAGGAGTTTTGGAGTTGTTTTAACAGAGGGATTATCAGGGTCTCAAGAGTAAAGATCTCATTCCCTGCACAGCTCAGTGCAGGCTTGAGTCCAGGAGATTGTCAGCCTGTCCTCCCTTGGACAAGTTCCCAGATCAGAATAGTCTGGGACAGAACATAGAACATGGAAGATAAAAAGAGGGAGAAACCTAATTTCTTCTTTTGTTGCTACATGTTTCTACCTGTGGCTCTCCTCAATCTCTGATGCACTCACTAACTCAAATTCAAACCCACACACCACACATACTTGTAGATGTTCACACACTTACATCATAGTAAAGTGGAGCACAGAGATGGACCTAGTTCACAATCACAAAGACAGGGACAGCAGGCTTCTTCTAGAGACAGATGAACCTCAGTATCTGTAGAGAATTGGTTCGAGGACCCCCATGTGTACCCAAATCAATATACTCAAGTCCATTATATAAAATGTACTGTTTGCATATCGTCTAAGTACATTATTCTGTATAAATTGTTTTTTTTAGAGAGAGAGGGACAGTGAGAGAGAGAGAGAGAGAATCAATTTTATTCAGTTTTTCATGTGGCTTTCATTGCTTGGACACTTCGTTGTGTACGTGGTGCTGGGGATTGAACCCATGTCCTTGTGCATGCCAAGCAAGTGCTGAAACTGCTAAGCCACTGCTCCAGACCTCTATATTTTTTCTTCTATTTATTTATTGCTTTCAAATTGGTGCTTAGTAGACTTACAGAAAGGTGATATATTTGTATATAACATAGCATAATTTTTTCACTTTCATTCCATTCCTTTTTTCCCCCAATTCTCTTCCCTCTAAATCAATCCCCTTCCTCTATTCCACTTATCTCCCACCTCAAATTATACCACAGAGCTATAGTAACAAAAACAGCATGGTATTGGTATCAAAATAGACATGAAGACCAATGGAATAGAAGACAGACAAAATCATTTAGATATAGTCATCTGATACTTGAAAAAGCTGCCCAAAACATATATTGGAAAAAGAGAGCTTTTTAAACCAATGGTTCTGGGAAAACTGGATATTTATATGTAGAAGAATGAAACTAGATCCCTATCTCTCTCACCCTGCATAATCAGCTTAAAGTGGATCAAAGACCTAGGAATTAGACTAGAAACTTTGCAAATGCTAGAAGAAAACTTAGAGTCAACACTCCAATATATAGGTAGCAGTACTGATTTCCTTAACAAGATCTCTAACACTCAAGAAATAAAAACCAGTAATCACTAAGTGACACAACATCAAATTAAGAAACTTCAGTGCAACAAAGGAAACAATTAAGAATAGGAGGAGAGAGCCTAGTCCTTCCATATTCTTTAAATCATTTCTAGATGACTACAATAGTTAATGCAATAAAAATGCTACATAGATAGTTGTTACACTGTCTTGTTTATAGAATAATGGCAAGGAAAAACTATACATGTTCAGTACAGACACATTCTTTTTCAAATATTTTGGATATGTGGTTGGTTGAATCCATGGACACACAGCCCACAAATACAAGGGGGCAACTGTGGTACTTTCATGGGAGTCTCTATTGTTGTGAACTCCAATTTTGCCTTTGTCCTAATTTATCTAATCAATCCAGAGTAATTTTGTCATTGTGTGGCTACTCTAACACCTTCTAATTACTGAGCACTCTTATCTCTGATGGAAGGCCTTTCTCCAGCCACAGGAGGTACATGTGAATGACTAAAAGGAGGAAAAATGTGACTGACACTCTGAGACGTAGCTCACCTGATGGAGGACTGAGAGAAATTTGAGCTGAAATCCTTTCCAGAAACCTCAACAAGGCTTGCTTTAACCACAGGTCTGTCCCATAGCTACACATGTTGCATCTGACAGAGCACGCTTAATTTTCCCCACTTGGAACAGTCTGTCTGTTGTTCCCAATTGCCTCAGAGACAATAGCAACGGGAGTCAGAGCAAAATCAGATTACCTCTGATTTCATTTCTTTCTCAGTTTCATGGATCATAGGTTTAGGTTATTTTAAGAACTGCTGCTGAAGAAGAAAAGGCAAGGAATTCAATATAATAAAAACACTAGCAACCTGAGTGAATTGGTCTCTGAAAATTTCTTCTCCCTGCCCTTTCTCCCTCCTTCCTTCTTCCCATACATCCTTTCCTCCTTCTTTGCAGGCCACAAACGAGGTACTAAAGACAAAGTATTAGGTGCTAGGTAATGGGATAAGCAAGGACAATACCTTCCTTCACAGGCTAGCTGGCAGAAGGGATGGCAAAGAACAGACTGGGTTTTGAACCAATGACTGCAGGGTACCACTAAGCATGGCTTTCCTTTTGCTGTGCCTCAGTCTTCTCACTTATAATTATTGCCAGGTTACCAAGAAGATTCAGTACCATCAAAGGAATGGAACCCGGATGGAAGGGGGGAAAACACTGAAGCACAGATTACAGCCAGTTCCAGCTCTTGAGATTCTTCAGTCTTCATTCCTTTTGGGGGGTAATATTGATTTTTAATAGGCTTTCTTCTAATACACAAAAGCTCATCCTAGAAACATTATTTAAAAAGCTCATACTGACTGAGTTTCTGCTTGATTGCTAGACCTTGTGCAGAGTGAAATACAAATTTCAAAATTACCGAGACTTGCAGAGATTGAGTTACCAGTGACGCAAAGCACATGAGAGGGAAACCATGATTCTGACCAGATTGTGTTAACTTCTGAGCATGGAATCTTAACTACTAACCTATTTTGCCAAGAAAAAAAGGGATCAGTTAATCCTATCGTACAGTCATTTTGGTTAATGTGCTTCCTTCTTTATGATGTTTATTGCTTTGATCCTAATTACATTGGGTTCCATTTCAGATTGGTATTCAATAACATTGACTTCATCTGACCTTATTTCAGATTTTTCAAGTTTTACCAAGCATAGATGTTCGGTTTTATCGAAATCTTTTTAAAGACCTTCCAAGATTACTTTTGACCTACAGATGTGATTAATGCTATCAAAAATTTGTGGATATTGAAGCTTCTGTGCGTTTCTAGTCAAGGTGACATTAGAGTGTATGTTGGAGACACACAGTTCTTCCCACACAGTTCACACGTTACAGCAAGGAGGTGATCTCTCCCCTCCTAGCTGGAGAAATATATAACACATAAGTAAATAAGCACTGCATTTAGAACTGTGATAAGTATCACACAGAGGACTACAGGATATTGTGATAAAGAACAATGATGATAGGTGCAGAGGTTTTTCTTTTATAAAGTGATCAGTAGAGAATCTTTAAGAAGCTGTTATTGAAACTAAATTTTATAAAATGAGACAGAGTTAGTGATATGAAAAGTTGAGGTGATTAAAATACAGGAATCTGCTGGCAGATGCAAATATTCTGAAGTAAAAAAAATTCTAGGTTTTAGGAAGCATGGTAAAAATTGGAAGCCTTGTTCACTGCCAGTGGGGAAATGAAAGAAATAAGTATGGCTGTCATTGGAGAGGAACAGTAAGTCCTTAGTGGATCCCGTATTGGCCTGATGTTTCTGTCTGGAGGACAATTTCATGATGGAAGTGCAGTGAGCTGGACTCCTAGCAGCCAATAGAACTATCATGGATCAAAGAAGAAAGATACTAGGGTTTATGGAAACAAAGGTTCTGGAGTTTAAGGGGCAGGCACTTGAGTGTAGAAAGATGGAAAGAGGTTTTCTCACGAGTCTCCACAATTCTTTGGTGAAAAGGTAGGCTGTGCAAATCCAAAGACAGATTTAGAAGATGCAGCTGCTATGGCATGGAGAATGGAAAAGATTAGAATTCAAGCAGTGCTCAGAGATGTAAAATATACGAAGCTGAGATGTCTTTAGTCCTTCCCTTAGATGGCAGAATTTAGCTCTAAAGTAATACCTAATTTAGACCTCTCTAACAAAGTCCATAAGAAAACTCCAACATGAATCAGGAAGGACAGAGTTTGGAGGTTGAGTTTTGCCAAGTTAGAGAGGCTAGGGAAACAGATTTATCTTTCAATGTATCTTTAAATTAAAAAATAAACAAAACCTACTTAGGGAGCAGGTAGCAAATTACCTACTTGAACAAAGCCAACACCCTTCAGAAGAAGATAACAGAATTAAAAATTCATACAACTTAACACAACTACATTTAGTATAAAATAAAAAATTGTTGAACATTGACAGATCTAAGAAAACATAAACCATAGACATGGGGAGGGGTGCATTGATAGAGACTGACCACAAGATGGCCCTTTATGTGGATTAAGCAGGAAAAAAATCAGCATCCCATAAAACTGCGAACCAGTTATCATAAAGTGTTCCAAGAATTTAAAGGTAGGTTTAAAGAATTAAATAAAACATTATCCTAACAAATGAAGAGATCAGGAATCACCACAGAGAAATGGAAACTCCAAGAAAGTAACCAAAACAAATTTTGGAACTTACAGAGTGAAAAATTCATTGAGTGGTCATATCAGCAGACTAGCTGCAGAGGGGGGGAAAAAAAAAGAAGAGAAAGAGACATTGAAATTATATATAGTCCAAAAAGTCATCTAATCTGAAGGAATGATAACAAAAATTTCAACAGAAACTCAGAAAGGATTTCCGAAAGATAGGCCAATAGTGATTTGGAAAATATTTTGAAATATAATAACTTTTCAGTTACAAAATCTGAAGAAAAATCTGAAGAAAAATTCTATCTGTTGACTTACAGATAGAAGCTCGATGAACTTCAAGAAAAAAAGAACAAGAAAAACTGGCTATAGGCATATATCCACAGTAAACCTGCTAAAAAGAAAATCTTGCAAGTATCCAGAGGGAAAAAATGTCATAATAAGTTTATGTGAACAAAAATGGCAATGATCACTAACTTCTCACCAGGAAGAGAGAAGGCCAGAATATAATGGAATGATATGCTCAAGTGGCTGGGGTAGTAGCAGAGTCAGTCAACCCAGAATGGAGTATAAACAAAAAAAGAATGATTCAAAATGGATTAATAGAAACATATTCTGATAAACAGAACGAAGAGAATTGGTTGGTGCACCTTCAATAGAAGAAATCAACAACAATGTCCTTGAAGCTGAAGGGAAATGGTACCAGTAAGAAACTCAGAATAGGAAGTAAAGAAAGGTAACAGAAACTGAAAATAAGCAATTACACTTAAAAGTCCACATTATTTTCCTTATGACTTCTATAAATAATAACTGAGTGTTTAAAACAAAAATAGCATAGGTAGGATCTATTATGTGTGAAAAACATTTTAAGAAGCACAATAGCACTAAAGAAAGGGGTTGTGTACATAAAATTATACTCTTCCTTAGTTATTATATTTGAAATGTGTTAAATGGGAGATGTGAAGAGTGAAGTGGAACACTGCAATATCAGAAGTGGAAAGTGTCAGGTGTGAAGTGGCACAATATTAATCTAAACAGATATTGAAAGTTAAAAATACTGATTGTTGGTCCTAGAGAAATCACTAAAAACAAACAAACAAAAACCCCAAATATAAATATTGTTGAGGAATTAATAAAGAGAGTTAAAGAGATTGTTGTATTTTATTAGCAATCCCCTATACACACCAAAAAGGAAACAATGGAGAAACAAAAACAGAAGGCAAACATGGGAACAGCAAGACTGTGGGCTTTAATTCAACCACAGGAATAATCAAACACAATGTTTTCATAGTTTGGATCTTAATGGCCCCTGAAAGCCCACATGTTGAAGGCTTGGTTTTCATGGTGGCCCTATGGGTGGGAGGTGGTGGAAGCCTTAAGAGATGGGACCTGGCAGGAGGTCTTCAGGTTAGTGGGGTGTGCCCTCTATATGATTGTGGGATTCTGGTCTCTTTCTGTATTTTCTAATTTCCCAGCCAAGTGGGTTTGCTTCACCACACACTCCCACCCAGGGTGTGCCACCACAGGCCCAAAGCAACAGGGCCAACCAGTCAAGGACTAAAAATCTAAAGCTTTGAAAAAAAAATAACTATTTTTTTCTTTTTAACTGGACTATCCCAGGTATCTGTTAGGTAGTAACAGAAAGCTGACTAGCACAAATGTAAATGGAGTCAACACTAATAAAAAAATGGAGCTCTTAGACTGAAAAATAAAATAGAGAGGTGGAGAGTCCAATTCTGCTCCTTACAAAAGACCCAAAGAGGGGCTGGAGCAGTGGCTAGGAGGTGGCTGCGCTTGCCCGGCATGCGCAGGTACACGGTTCAAACCCCAGCACCCACGTACAGAGCTGGGTGTCGGATAGGCGAAGGCCATGTGAAAAACTCAATAAAAATTGGTTCTCTGTCTCTCTCTCACTGTTCTTCTCTCTTAAAAAAAAGTCATAAAGAGAAAGACAAAGGAATTCTAGACCTATGTAGTTCACCAATAAATTCTTTCAAACATTCAACAGTAAAAGAATTCCACTATTATACAATCTTTCCAGAAAACAGAGGGACTAAATGCTGCCATCTCATTTTCTACAAGAACCATTAATCTAATTCTAAAACCAGAAACAAATTATTGAAAATGTCAGCAAATAAATAACCCTCATGTAGATACACAGGAAAGTCCTTAGAATATTAGCCAATCATCTGTAGAGGTGGGTCCAGGTACTCATTCCCAAGATTGACACATTTCTTCTTCCTACCCCTCAGTCAAATTTATCAGAATTTTGTTTGCTTTATTGATATTTAAAAGGCTCATAGTAGTTCTAATTCTAATTCATGTTTTATTTTAATATAATTCCAGCTTTTGGGTTGAATTAAGGGTCTGTGTGTGTTCAAAATGCATTCTTATGTTTTTTTTAAATTTATTACATCCTTTGAAAACATTGTGAGGTACAAAATACATATATATAGTGAATTACATTTACTTATATTATTCAGTGTCCATACAGCTCATTCATTATTTTCCATTTGATCTGTTAAAGATTTAGAAAATTGACTTGGCTTCCTAACTTTATTATGGCTCCATTACATTCCCTTCATATTGTAGCTGTTACATTTGTGTGGATACAACACTATTCAGCATAATCACTTCATGATATGTCCATGGGAACAGTTATCATTATCAATAATGTTATTAACACTGAAAATATTGCCCACTTATCTTTAAATACCCAGTTGAGAAAACTGGCTTCCCTAAGAATCCTTGTGTTGATCCCTTACACTTTCTTTTCTCTATGCATTTTGCCTTCTATGTTTAATTCTTTTGTTGCGTTTGTAACATTTTGTTAATATTATGCATTGAGTTACATTCCTCCTCATTAGATTGTGAGTTCCATGAAAATGGGATTCATGCCTTATATTCTTTTGGATTCCAATTCTCAGCACAGTTCCTAATTTTGGGAAGGGGCTGGGTAAATGCTTATTGGATTTGACTTGCATGAAAAATGACAAAAAAACACAAAATGTATTTAGAAATACTCATGACAGGCCTTGGAGAACGTGCTGACTATGAAGTCAGACAGTGGAAGGAATTTTAGAAGAAAGAAAGTGAATAGAAGGTGCATCTTTGCCTCTCTGAATCCTGCTTGACTCCACCCCAGCATCCTTCCTAAATCTTTCTCCTACCCTGGCCTGCTTTCCTTAGTCCCACCCCTGCACCCCTCAATATCCTTGCCTTACTTTTGGCGCTGGAGTGAAGCAGGGTCACAGCTATTTGTGTGGCAAGTCTCCAGAATAAGATTTTAGTGTTTTTTTTTTTCTGTTGTTGTTTTTAAGATAGTGAGAGAGTGACAGTGAGAGAGAGAGAGGAAAGGGAATTAGTTTTTCACGTGGCTTTTGTTGCTCCTACACTGTTGCGTACATGGTGGTGGTGCTGGGGTTCATACCCACGTCCTCCCACATGCCACTGCTCCACCCTTCTCTCTGTGACTATTGTGTTTTGATAGCTCTGCGCCATCAAACCAGTCCTTACAAGTCACCACTTTCTGGGCCTTACTTAGAACAGGCAGTAACTAGGAGCGCTGCTGAGAGGTTGGAGATATGAGTGTTCTTAATTCTGTGTCAGACACCACATATGTGTGGGTGCCCTTGAATGATGCTGGTAACAAAAGCCACATCTTTTGACCAAATTTTGCCCCAGGATTCCTAACACATCTTGAGTTATAGACTCAGCTCAGGGTCGATCTATGTGAACAGTGTTAAACAATTTCTCCAGCCTTGACCTACTCCTGTTCCTTTCCACCTGTCCCCAGTCTTTGTATCTGAGCTAGAGGAGGGAAGGATAACAGATTTGACCAATGTATCCATTTGCAGTTCCTGAAAGTGCTGCAGTCTCTTTCACACCTTCCACCTTTGCACCAGCTAGCTCCTCAAGATAGAAGGCTCACATCCTTTCTTTGCACTTCTTGTAATTCTATATCTTTCAGGAACAAGTTCAACTGTTAACTCCTCTATGAAATCTTTCCTCTTCCCTAATGAATGTAGATATTGTCCTCTGTGTTTGTAAGATGTCCTGGTCATTTGCTTTTCATGGTTTTTAATATGTAGATAGTATATTAGTCAGGTTTTTTACTACTGTGACCAGAAAGACCTGACAAGAACCATTAGAGGAGGAAAAGTTTATTTTAGGACTCATGGTTTCAGAGGTCTCATACATAGACAGCTGGCTGTATTCCTCAGGGACTGAGATAAGGCAGAATATCATGGCAGAAGAGTATGGTGGAGGAAAACAGCTGGGAACAGGGCACAATCAGGAAGCAGAGAGCCAGATCCATCCAACAAGAACAAGATATAAACCCCAAAGTCATTCCCCCATGACTCACCTCCTGCAGCTACAACCTATCTGCCTCTAGTTGCCACCCAGTTAATCCCTATCAGGGAATTAATGCATTGATCAGGTTAAGACTCACCTCAATCATTTCAACTCTAAATGTTCCTGCATTGTCTCACACATGAGCTTTTGAGGGACATCTAGTATTTAAACCATAGCAGACAGTGATGAACAGTTTTGTTAAAATATCTTTTTCTCTTATCACTCTTCTTTGTCCTTCCATACAGGACAAAAATTTACTCATCTTTTGCATTCTCAGTGTCTAGGGGTTGCTATGTGGTAGTACTCAATGAATTTATTGGAATTGATGGATAAGATGAATTAATTGACCAATAACTCAAGGGAAGGGTGCTTCAGTTCAGAGGACTGGCCTTTTTAGAAATCCATCTGATATTTCTGATATCCAGCACGTTGCCCAGTATGTGCTCCCACTGTCTCAAAAGCTGCCATCCTTTACCTGCTTTCCAAGGACTGATGAGATCCTTGTACACATGACTGGCATGAGTTCTCACTCCCTGAAGCACCATCATCTGTAGGCTCCACAGCCCAAAGATATGGAGTCAAGTTCCTGCTGTTACTAGAGGCATGGTTTGATCAGGTTATAATTTTCAGGTCAATGTATTCATGCTAAAATACAGATATTAACTCCTTTTTCTTTCAACATGCTTGTGAATTTTTTTATTCTAATAATTTTATGTGAAATCTGGCCTGTGATTTATGGTGCTCCTGACCTCCCCAGAGTATTGTGGAGATTAAAGGAGATGACATAGACCACTGATCAGAATGGCACTGGAGCTCGCACCATGAACCTCCCTTTGCACTAAACAGTGATGATGGATGAGCTGTGTTCACAAACAAAAGGAGCTCAGAGCTTAACTGAAGTCCTCTGGGGAGAGCAGAGTGAAGTCACCCGCTTGCTGAGCTCTGTCTGGAAGCAGGAAGAGTTAGAGATGGGCAGAGGTAGCTTGGAGAGTGAAACCACTCTCCAAATGTGAGCCAAACACACTGCATGCCTACCACGTGGGCCCTTAGCCAATATGGTGCATGAAACAAAGGGAAAGGCAGATTTCTTGCACTGGGTAATAAGGCTCTAAAAGATGCAGTGGACACTGTCCTGGGCTTGTGCCTGATTTAAAACTCCACATACCGTGGCTGAAGACAAATTTTACAAGTTCACGTAAGAATGGATCCAATCCCTTTTTGACACAATGCTGCGTTTTGTGTGTGCTATTTGTAGCATCATTCCAGGATAGACCTCCAGACACCAGTATAAGATCCTATATAGACTGGATGCTCTTGCCACTCGATTGCAAGAGTTGAGTATAGAGAGAAGTAAATAAACTGCAAAACAAAGAAAACAGCCTCCCACGCTGAGTCTGCCAAGGGCAGTTCCAGGCAGCCAAAGATCTAACAGAAGCTTACGAAAGAATAATTCCATCTCCTACTGTCTGCAGCAGCCCTATCTCTTTCTACTTTTTCTTATACATATTTAAGTACTTGTCACATTTTCCTTCCAGACAGTGTGCTCCCTGAGTTCTGTGGCTTCCTCCCTCCTCCCTGCAGGGATCTGGACCCAGCAAACAGTAGGAGCTCTGGGATTGCTTGCTTTGGGGAGAAATCTGTATACACTGAAGGCTCTGACTTGTAGTGGGATCTTCGCAAAGAGCACTGTGGGCATGATCCTGATCCGCGTAAGAGGGAGTTGGAAATATTTTCTTTTCACTCAGCCATTTCTGAAGAAGGACTAGTTGCTCTGGGGAGCTTATCCTATTTCTTAGAGTTAATAGCATTTTTCTATAAACACAACCTCAGTCTCAGGAATCCTTCTGGCCCTGGATGCAGCCTCCACCACAGAGCAGGGAAAGTCCCAGGCTAGCAGCTGCCCAGCTCTCAAGGCTCATCAAGCACGTTTCATCTTTCTTTCTGGCCAGTGCTACTGAGTGTTATTCTCCCCGCTGCTGTGTTGGATCTTTCCTTTCCCCCCAATCTATTTGACTAGCTTGGGCTGGCATCTGTGCACTCTATGGTATGAAGACGCCAGTTGCCTTCCTAACAGTAGGATAATTTCTTTCCTTCTTTTTTATTTTTCAAGTGTTTCATTTGTTTCTTTTTTTTTCTTCTTCTTTTTCTGTGAATTTGATATCATTTGGTAGCACTCTCAGGGCATACCCCGGGGCTACAGTTTATCTTTAAATGAAACTAACTTTGCCTCTGAAATTCTCTGCATTAGTCCTTGCTATTTTGATCCTGATCTGTAAGCTCCTGTCTGTTCTTCCATTTCTTTTGTTCACCTCTATCACCCATCGCTCTCCCTTTGTTCTTAAGTGCTTGGTCTTGAAGAGAAAGAGTCCTCTGCTTTGCTAAGGCAGTTCTTTCACTGCCACCAGGAACCAAGTCAACTCTCACCTGCATTTTAATTTCATGAGCTAGCAGTTGAACAGTATATCCAACACTTAGTTTGAACTCACAACATTGGATTCATCTGAGTCAAAATGCAGAAAAGTAAGGTAAACAATCACAGAGTGATGGGTTTTAGCTACAGCCAAAACCTGCCTGATTCCTGACTCCATTCTTTCTCCATCTACCATGAAAACCCCCTCTCTGTGACTACCACATGCCATGCTAATGTTTCTCTATCTCATTATGTCGTACACCATGCTTCTTTCTGGTGTCCATTCAATCTTGTTTAGAATTCAATCATAGTTGTTTTGAAAGAGGGTTCAAAATCTTCTTCTTGGGTTGACATATTCCTTTATTTCTCAGTTGTCAGCAGTCTGATCAGTCTGATTCTGCTCTGACAATTTTTTTTCTGAGATTGTAATCATTCTTTTTCTTTTATCTACCTCATATTTTGGAAAAATTTCTTCTTGTCTTGTCTCTTCTGCCTAGTCCTGTTTTCATCTTCTCATGTTGCTTGCTTTCTGGACTCTGGTCAGGAAATAGGTCTGAAAGCAAACAGATGTTAAGACTCGCACAGTCCACATTAGTGCCACTCAGCAACTCTCCTCACACTTCTGCCTCTATTTAACTTGCACATGATAGCAACTTCATGAGACCAAAGGGGAAATAAAATGTCCCATCATTTACCATACCCATCTCAGAGTCTAGCATCTGCAAGGAATATACTCTCTTCCTCATCATTTCTGGATGTGGCTGTGTATGCTGTTTTAGCCTATGGAGTAAAATGTAAACCAGTGGCAAGCTGTACCAAAAAATAGCACAGAAAGGGAATAAAGGGAGAAAATGCCAGATACTGATACAGATAACAAAAAACTATGCATAGTTGCTACCACCTTAATTTTTGTACTTTCTCATGGGTTGTGCTTTTTTCTTCTATAAGATATTTAAAGTTCTCTTTGCCTTATTCAATACCTAGTCTTGTTGGGATTTTTGATCTGGAAGTGGTAAGGTAAACCTTCGTTAAGAAAGATCACAGTACTTGTTAGCCCTGCCTCTCTTAAATTGTTGTTGCCCTCTTTTATCCTTAGAAACAGGTGCTTCACAAAATAAGGAAAAGATCAGAGGAGTGGACAAAGGGGAAGGAAAAAGAGGAAGGAGGGATGAGATAGGGAAGCTTCATGGAATGAATCAGACTTAACTTTCCCAAGTTCATATATGAACATATCATAGTGAATCTCAACAATAGGTATATCATCAAACCACTAATTGAAAAAAATATTAGTAAATAACAGAAAGATGGGTAGAGGGAAGAGAGCAGAGTGGGGAAGGGAAATGCTAGCCACTGAATTAGAACAAGTTATATTCCATGCTTTTATAATCATGTCACTATTTATTCTACTGCTATGTACATCTAAAAAGAACCAATAAAAATGAAAAAAAATTTAAGAAATGGGTTCTCCAATCAGCTCTCTAGGTTCAGGCACATTCTCTGACTATTCTAGGTATAGATTCCCTTCCATTTCATTTGGTAGAAGGTTCCTGATTCTCATCTTTTAATTGGTATAAAGTAACTCCAATTAGAACACTGTTTCATTCTCTGCCATGTAGTTCAATAGCCTAAAGACCAGACCAGCAAGCAAATGCATTTTCCAAGTTAATAACATCATTCATTCTCTTCCTGAAGAAAACATTCATCCTTTGGGAATCAAGACCTTTACACTCAGAGTACCCTAGGTCATGAAAATTGAAAGTAAAAAAATTGTTAGGTGGTACTTCTTGAGTAGTGGGCCTGTGTAATGTGGTGGTGGGAAAAGCAACAACATGAACTATCAGGTGGTTCAAACTGTACATTTCCTGTAGCTGGTAGTCCTAACTCACAGGGGTCTGGCACTTCCACTAGGTTTTAGGCATTTTATCCAACAAACTCCTTCTGGATGATGGAGTATGTGGCATGATCAGAGAATTTCATAGGCAAAAGTCCATTGGTAAACTCATATTACTGTAAAAAGAAGTATTGGGTCAGAAATAGTATGGTGAAGGGATCATAAGGCACTGTGACAGGGCATTTCAAATGGGGAGGGCAAAATATATATCTAGAATAAGTGTCTTTTTTTATTTAAGGTTGGAAACTTTTAAAAAGCTTTTTTATTGAGGAGTTGTGTTCTTGTATAATCATAAATGCATTTGGAGTAACAATACTTCCACATCATCCACACCCCATTCACTTAACTCGTCTATATTTCCTCTCTATAACATATATAAATATATTTTAATCCCTTTCTTCTCTAGAGTTTTGAGCCTGAATGGGTGTTGGATTTTATTGAAGGTCTTTTCTGCATCAGTTGAGATAATTATATGGATTTTGTCCTTAATTCTGTTTAAATGATGAAACATATTTATTGATTTATGTGTGTTGAACCAGCCTTGAATCCTTGGAATAAAGCCCACTTGATAATGATGAATTATCTTTTTGATGTGTTTTTGAATGTGGTTTGCTAGAACTTCAGTAAGGATTTTTTGAGTCTATGTTCATCAGGGATATTGGACTGCACTTTTCTTTTTTTGGTGTGCCTTTGTTGGGTTCTGGTATCAGGGTTATGGTTGCCTCATAAAAAGTGTTTAGGACTGTTCCCTCCTTTTCAATTTCTAAGACTTACATAATGAAAGGTGTTAGCTCCTCCTTGTAGGAGTTATAAAATTCAGTGGGGAATCCATCAGGTCCTGCTATGTCAATTTCAGTGCCTGTTATTGGACTATTTAGGCTTTCAATAAATATCTTCCTGCATCAATTTGGGGATGTTGTATGTGTCTAGAAATTTTCCCATGTCTTCCATATTATCTGATTTAATGGAACATAGTTTTTCAAAATAGATTCTGATAATCCATTGAATTTCTGTGGGGTCAGTGCTGATCACTCTCTTTTCATTGATGATTTTGTTGATTTATTTCATTTCCCTCCTTCTTTTAGTGAGATTGGCTAGGGGTCAGCCAATATTTTAGTTTTTAAAGAACCAGCTCTTTGTTTCATTGATTTTTTTAAAGCAAGAGGGACAGTGAGAGAGAGAGAGAGAGAGAGAGAGAGAGAGAATCAATTTTATTTAGTTTTTCATGTAGCTTTCATTGCTCTGACACGTTGTTGGGTACATGGTGCTGGAGTTCGAACCTGTTGGAGACTAAGGTCAACATGACGCCTAGCCAGATGTCAGAGAGTGGTGAACAACTCTGTAAGAGGCCCAGCTGGCTTGTATCTTCCCTAGTAATTAGCAAATTGCCTGACCGCATGACTAAACCATTAGGCCACTCATTTGTTACAATTGGTTGAATGTGTTTGCACTATATCCCTATTGGTTGTTGTAACAGTTAAATAAAGAGAGTAGCCACTAATCAGAGAAGCAGCAGCAGCAGCAGAGACAGAGGAGAGAGCAGCAGCAGAGGCAGAGGAAGAAAACCTAACATGCAGGCAGTAAGAGAGGAAGAAAAGCCTCTGCGGTAGAAACAGGGACTGTAAAGAGAGAAAATGTGAATAGCCTTGACTCTAAATGTAAAAGCCTCTAGTGAGAGGAGATGTATGTTTTAAGGACTTGCCTCTGAAAGAGAGAAGACGGAGAAGGAAGCGCTTGGAGGCCTTTAGCCACGGTAAAGGGAGAAATAAGGCGCTTGGAGAACTCAGGGCCAGTGGGTCTACTTCATTCCCAGTCAACCACCGATTGAGAGCCGTCCGGTTCCTGCCGCCTGGGACCGGACAGAACCCACGTACTTGGGCATTCCAGGCAAGTGCTATAACCCCTTAGCCACTGCTGCAGCCCCTTGTTGGTTCTTTTTATCATTATTTATTTGTTTGTTTTCAATTTCATTGATTTCAACTCTGATCTTGATTATTTCCTGCCTTCTGCTGACTTTGGGATTAGATTGTTCTTACTTTTGTAGGAATTTGAAGTGGTGCATAAGCTTATTTATTTGGGATCTCTCCCAATTTTTAATGTAGGCACTCAGTGCTATGAATTTTCCCCTTAAGAATGCTTTCATGCTGTCCCAAAGTTTTGATATGTTGTTACTTCATTTTCATTTTGCCAAGAATTTCTTGATTTCTTCTCTCATGTCTTCTTGGATGCATTGTTCATTTAATAGTGTATTATTCAATCTCCATTTATATATGTATTTTCTGTTATAATTTTTGCTTTTCATTGCTGGGATCATGGCTTCATAGTTTGATAGAAAACATGGGATAATATTGACTTTTTAATGTTTGCTGATATTTCCTTTGTGAATATGCATAAATTGGATTTTAATATGATCTAATTTGGAGAAGAATCCAAGTGCTGCTGAAAACAAGGTAAACTCAGCTAATTTGGAATATTCTACAGATGTCTGTCAGGTCAATTTGATTTAGGGAGATATTTAGGCTGGAGATTTCTTTAATGTTTATTTGCTTCAAAGATCTGTCTATTGGCGATAGAGGAGTATTAAAGTCTCCCAATATTATTGTGTTGAAGTCCACATGTAGTTTTATGTACTGGAGTATTTTTTCCACATGCATGGTATTGTGGGTGCTTGGAACATACGCATTCATGATATCTTCCTGATGCATTGTTCCCTTTACTATGATGTTTTGGCCTTTATCTTTTCTGATTAGTTAAGGTTGAAGTCTGCTTTGTTAAATAAAAGGAATGCGACACCAGCATGCTTTCTTGGTTATAAGTGTGGTAGATTTTTTCCCATTATTTCACCTTATATCTGTGGATGTCTTTGACTGTAAGATGGGTCTCCTGTAAGCAGCATATTGTAATATTTTTGTTTGTAGAACCTATCTGCTAGTCTGTGTTTTGATTGGTGCATTTAGACCATTCATATTCAGTGTTAGGATAGTTATGTGCTTGTGGTTCACAGTCAACATTTTAATAGCAATTTCTGTACTGTCTTGATTGTGCTTTTATAGCACTTAGTTTTATTGAATTTCCTTTGTTTGTGAGTTTTGAAGATTGCTTGTTTGTTCTTCTATCTAGAGTTTATCTGCAGATTCTTTGTAATGGTGGTTTTCTATTCATGAATGCTGAAAGTTTGATCTTCTCATGAAGATCTTATTTCCCCTTTGAATCTGAAGCTGAGTTTTGCTGGGAATAGTATTCTCAACTGCAGGTTGTGATCAGAGACTGAAATACCCTTTATCTGGATATTCTTGCTTATTGAGATTGAAATATCTCCTTTGAGGATCTTCTTGCTTCCTGTGTCTGAATTGAAAAGTCAGAGGTGATCCTTATTGGTTTGCCTCTGAATCAATGTGATTTGGCATTTCTCTCTTGTAGCTTTCTTTCTATTCAATATAGTCTCATATATTGGAGAGAATTGTTCTTACATAATCATGCATACATAGATATTGAGAAAGTAAGGCTGATCATAGTCCAAGATCTCCCCACCCTTCATCCATTCCCCAATCTTATGTCTCCTTGGTAATACCCCCATGCTATAGATAAAAATAAGCATATACAGGTATGTTGATTAAAGAAGTTTGAGTTGATATCCTGCCTGTGTGTAGTTTGGCTTCTCATGGGAGTTGAGTATACACAGCAGTATCCATAAGCCACCTTTTCCTTCCTTCCTCTCTCTCTTTCCCTCCCTCCACCCACCTCATAGTTATGGTTCTCCCATTTTATGTGAAATTTCAACTTTAGTGGGTTTATTTTTTTTAAAGAGAGAAAAAGAGAGAGAGGGAAAGAGAATCAATTTTTATTGAGTTTTTCATGTGGCTTTTGTTGTTTAGTGGGTTTATTAATTAAACTTAATATTCTTTTGATTTCTCTATTATACATTTTAAATATGATGTGTGTTGGTGAGCTTCTCTTTTGATTAAGCCTATTAGGTGACCTATATGCTTCTTGGATGAGCATATCTGACTTTATTCTAATGTGGAAAGATTTTTCTTTAAGTATTTCATTGAGAAATTTCTTTGTGCCATTCCTTTGCATTTTGATTTCTTCTTGTATCTTGATTACTTTTAGATTGTTTTTTTGATTTTGTTCCAGCCATTCTGCAAACTACTCATGCTCTGAGAAAATTATTTCTTTTTTTGTCATCTGTGCACTCAAGCTTACTCAGCCAATCCTCATTGTTGGAAGTTCTTTCTTCAAGAGCTGAGGTTCTCTTTGCTATATAAGGTATTGTATTGTTAAATTCTTCCATTGTTCTTCTGATATGATTGACTGAAGATTTTAGTTCTTTTACTTTCTTTTTCAGTATATATTTCTTTGATAATAAAGTTTTTCATCTTTTGAGTTTTCTCACTTAGTCCCTTAATTAAACCTTCTTTTAGTTTCTTGTTCCCTTTTGTAATCAGATCATTGATACTTTTTTCCCTGTCTGTGGGATTCTTGAGAAGATAAACCTGTTACCTCTATAATGGAAATGCTAGCATTTAGTGAAATATGTTGGATCAGAGGCTCAGCATTGGGTAACACTGTCAGCCAGGTGGGTACTCAGTATAATCAGCAGCCAGTTGAGGGGATATTGGTGAGGGTAAATTCATGTTTTTAATCATCTCTGTAACTTCTGCTAATGTCAACACAGTTACTTTGTGCTTTGCTTGTGAGTCTATAGAGCATATCAAAGGATTATTAAGCAAAGAATCATGCTATTCATGCAATGGGCTATCTTGCCTCATTCTATTATTTGAAAGCTTTCTTTGCAATGGAGACATTGCAAAGTCTTGCATTTAGTACACTGGCATCCTCAAATGTACTAGCTAATTGGCCAAATAGTTAGCCACTGCCTTGAATTAGTACTGATCTATACATTTGACCACATTCCTTTCAGTGAAAATAGATAAACAGATGCATTGCTTGAAACTCTGACCACTTTGTCACTGTTTTTCAATGCTATTTCTGTGAAGAACTATAATTGGAATAGTTTCAAGTTCACAAATCATCTGGTTCTTGAAATTCACATAGTCACGGGGTACCCCAATAACTCAGTCTTTATCAAGGCCTAATACTAAGTCAGAAATTGGCAGTCAGTGCTATGAATTCTCCTGGTGTTGTCACAGAGATTGCAATTCCATCCAGCCGAGGTTTGGGAAATTCTGGTCCTGGACTGTTCTCCTTTCTTGAGTGGGGTGAGGGTGGGGCTAAGATGCTCTGTCATTATGTGATTACTCCAGTTAAAGGTTCCCTAACAAACACGACTTTCTCTATCCTCCTTTTGGACCTCTTGACAATTTGTTGCTTGCATTATTTCCAAGGATTATGGTTGTCCTTATGGGAGAAAATCAAAGAGCCCCTGGCATATGACATCTCATCTGGATAAGAAATCCCTAGGAAAAGAAAACCTGGAAAGAAAGATGTCTATTGTTTTGCATTGTCACTAGATTAAAACCTTAGTCTCTCCATTCCAAACTAAAACTGACATTCATAAATTCTTGACACAAGTAGATAAAACAGTGAAATGAAGTCCACACTGAAAAACAAAAGAGTGTCTCTGTTTGCGGGTATGTGTGTGTGTGTGTGTGTGTGAAAGTGAGTGAGTGAGAGAGAGAGAATAAAACCTAAGGAACACTTATCATAACAATGTGCTGTGGAATTAGAAGCAACTTTTATCGAAGGAGGAAATAATCCAGCTAGGTGAGGTGGTGCATACCTGTAATCCCAGCTACCCAGGATACTGAGGCAGGAGAATTGCAAGTTCCAGGCCAGCCTGGGCAACTTAGTGAGACCCTGTCTCAAAATAAAATATAAAAATGTCTGGGGATGTAGCTCAGGGGTAAACCTCTCTTGGGTTCTATCCCTAGTACTGATAAAGAAAACAAAATGAAAAACACCAAGCCAAACAAAATAAAACAAGAAAAGAATGAGGAAGCAATCCAGAAATTATATACTGTCAGTAATACCTGAAACAGCTTCATGAGAATCTGTCTTTTTATTTAAAAACAATTTCTGAGAAAGCTAGAAATTCACAAAATATGGAATAAGATGTTTGGTGATCTTAACAAGGTATTCAAAAGTCAGGAGAGGGCAGTGAATGTGAATTACACGTACTTTTTCTTACCATGGGATCAGGACTTGTGTGATTAGAATCATAACATTGCTAAGGTGCTTAGACATAGATTAGAGATTTAGATAAACTGGCCCTAGATTCATTGTAATTGGAGTGAAGTCTGTGTGTAGGTTGCAAAGTGGCCAGCTGATGCAATATCCTGTTGCTATGCTGAGCTGTCAAGAGAATAAAACCCATACTTATCTGTCTATTCACAACTCATGCATGTCTGTGAATTTTGAGGTGGCAAAAATGTTTGTACCAGAAAGTGTGTTCAGCATTTGGTTGGCAGCTGGTTCCATGGTCATGGTTGGATTATCAAGAGAAGAACACAAAGAGAGAGTGAAGGAGAATAGAAATCAGGAGACCAGCATAGCTAAAGGTCAGGCAAAGGCAAAGACCTACTGATGGAGACTGATACAGAACAAGAGAAGCAGTGGCAATAAAATAGTATTTTCATTATCAAATTATCCAAGGGAAAAATGATGGTAAGAAGGTAAGGACTTGCTCTTGTAGAAGTCTGAGATGTACACACTGTTTGGCATTAGGGAGGTCAGTTTCAATGAGTGGTGGAAATGAAAGACAGATTGTACTGGTTGGACAGTGATCTTGAGATGAATCAATATGAGCTTTAAGGAAAGATAGCAATTCTTGCTGAATTTTGCATCCCTGATAGTACCCTGTGGAGGATCAGGAATGTGACAGATATTTAATAATACTCCCACTTTCCTCCTTGGAGTCTGGGTTTCTTTGGCTTCCGAAAGGAACTGATTTGGGCACTCCTCCCTGGAATGGGCTGTGAAGTTTTCTGCAGACAGCCTTGTGACTGTGCCTTCTGATGGTGCTTGACAAGCAACCTTGTGAGCTCTTAGTTTAAGCCATTAGCCCC
The DNA here is from genome assembly GCA_004027875.1 of Aplodontia rufa. Taxonomy (NCBI): domain Eukaryota; kingdom Metazoa; phylum Chordata; class Mammalia; order Rodentia; family Aplodontiidae; genus Aplodontia; species Aplodontia rufa. Next base: position 16,451 of record PVKS010007545.1, on the reverse strand, counting down.
CATTCTGCTGTGACTAACCCCAGACTTCTAACCAGTGAGGGCTTGATGCTTACTGTCCCAGAGGGACTCAGGAGGGCAAGGTTGTGCTCAGATAATTTCAAAGTGATGACAATTCATCCATTATAAGTGCAAATGTTAAAATAAAGGAAACACACTGTTTAACAGCTGTAGGCTTAAGAGATGGTTGCTGTCAATCATGATCTCTCACTGGGCAAAGACATTTTTAATTAGCTGGTTTGTGGAAAATAACCAAAGGAAGGATGTTGTTCTTAAACTGATGAATTAGAGTTGGAAGATGTCCAAATTATACATATTTTCCCTCTGTGATGTGGAGCACTTGATCAACACAACCCACTATTCTCTGTTTACCATTTTTTCATCTCAAAGCTTTCTGTCTGTCCTTGAGTGGAGATGTTATCTTGGTCATGACTGATTATCACCAAATTTCACCATTCAATCTCTTCTCTCAGGTGCAACGAGTTTGTGACTCGCCACAGGTATTTTCCTCCGACTCCACATCCTTATGTCCCTTTGAGTTTTTTAGGAGGGCAAATTTGAAATAGAGAATTGTAGAGTAAACATTATGTGCCTTCAATTTTCAAGGAATAGAGTGTAAAATGCATAGAGCTCTCCACTATGTGATTATCACCTCTGTAAATATTATCTACCTCAGTCTTTACCACAATTCAACAGAGTTTGTTTGATTATCCCATTTTAGAGATAAAGAAATTGGGTCTGCAACAAATTACTTGCTTAACATGACATATTTAATTTGCATTAAAGGTACAGTTTATAACATTTCTATCTTTGTGCATTGCATTCCATTATGCAAATTAAATCCATGTGGTCACACAGCTCCCTATATGTACATCCTGTTCCCTCTACCTGAAATGCTATTTCTTGTTGCTTCTTTTCATTCAGACATGAACTTAAATATCTCCCAAGAGAGCCTCTTGGGATCACTCCAGACTTCTACTACCTTCTATCATTCTGACCATTATCACTACTAGACAGTTTATAATTTATTTGTCTTTTCTTTGAAGAATCAAAGTTCTGTGAAAATATTACTGTTGGATATTCTATCTCTATGGTAGTATCTGGCCTATTCTAGCTGCTTAATAATTGCTTATTGAGTGAATGAGTAAATAAATTAGTTATGAATTATATGAATGACTGACAAAATAAGTAGAATTTTCCCTATTGCATATACTACACTTTTTAGCTATTAAATTTTACCCTATAATATAAATTATAAGCCAATAATTCTATAAAGAAATTAGATGTTCTTAATTATTCTGTGCTCAGTGTATATAGAATGACATACACGGGTGTCATAAATAAAAGCCATTAAGAACAAATGAGTGCTGATGAGGATTTAAGAGAACGTGAGGTCTACTACTAATTTAGTAATGCCTGGCTATGTAATTCAAGGTAAGCAACTCTTTTTTTGTAAAATCAACTTTTCCAATCTTCATGGTTTAAATATACACATATATTTGTGTATGTTGTCTTTTATGGTATAGCATCCAGAAACTTGGATGCTTTGAAAGTGTCTCTCCCCAGAGGGGTCATTGTTTGTAGTATCAGAGCATGAAAACACACATCAGTTCACACTCCAGAGTGGGTGGACATAATGGTTTCCTATTGCTCTTGTAATAAGTTACCATATACTTAGTGACTTGGAATAGCACAAATTTATTTTCTTACATTTCTGGTTATCAGAAGTTCCAAATGAGTCCAGGCCAAAACCAGAATCAAATTAGGCTGTGATCCTTCTGGAGACTCTAGGGAAGAAACCCCTTTCCTCATCTTTTCCAGCTTCTAGATGCATGTGTATCCCTTGGCTCATGCTTCTTTTCTCTGTCTTCAAATCTGTCTCCTACTCTGACATTTCTGGTTCCCTCTTGTGAAGATTCTTGTGAGTATAATGGCCACCCAGACAATCCAGAGTAATCTTCCTATTTCAAGATCCTTTGCTTAATCACATATATAAAGTTCCACTTGCTGTGTTAGGCACTTACAAGTTTGGGAATTAGTATGTGGGAACCTTTGAGGGTTCATTATTCTGCCCACCACAGTAGGTGTGAAAACTCAGACATAATTAAAAGCCAAGAAAATAAATTACCTTTTCTGTGAACTAACATTTATGAAATTTTTGCTGCATTCATGACATTATTTTATGTGCTGCTGATGTCCAGTATCTCTGGAAGGTGGGTGTAAGTCCTTATAGACTGAAATTCACACTTGTCCAAATTCTCCACAATCTGTGTTATGAATAAACAGACTAGTTCTTCCTGGCTCAGTCCTTGATCCACCTTGCTCCCTCTGTCTTTTCTGATTCCTCTTTACTAATGACATGCTAGTGCTGTCTTTAAGAGTGATATTTTGGAAGAAACAGAAGAATCTTAGAATCAAACATGTTAATATAATTCATTGACACTATATTTTATCAAGGCTCTGTGAACTTGAAACTATTAGAGATCCTTTAATAACGTAAACAGCGTAAGGGTTGTTGTCTCCTCTTTGTCTCCATAGAATTAGACCAGTCTTCATGTCCTTTGCAGACTTAATATAGTCTTATTCTTTTCTCACTCAGTGATCTTTCCTAAAGCAACAACATTCTCTCCAAACATTTGAAGTAAATTTAGATATAGAACACTGACAAATGTAACTCCAACCCTGACCAAACTCTAATATCATATTCCTAAAGCTAACCATTAGGGTTTATTTTATTTGTTCACATACTCTTACATATTTGAGGGCATTGTTGTTACATATTCATGCATACATAGATATTGACAAGGATAGTTAGGGCTTATCCTAGTCCAGGATCTCCCCTCACCCTTCATCCATTCCCTGATCTCGTATCTCCTTGATAATACCCCCGTGCTATAGACAGAAATGAGCATATACATGTGGATTAAATTTTGAAATTTCTGAATTTCTCTGCCTGCCTGTGTACAATTTGACTTCTCATGGGAATCAATTGTTCCCAGTCATATTTTTTTTTAAACTTTTTTTTTTAAACAACTTTATTTAGCTTTTTCACATGGACTCTGTTGCTCCAACACTCATTTGTGTACGTGGTGCTGGGGTTTGAACCCGGGTCCTCGTGCTTGCCAGGCAAGCGCCGAAACCGCTGAGTCACCGCTCCAGCCCAATGTTCCCAGTCATATTAATAGCCCAACTTTTCCTCCCTCCCCTCCCTACCTCACTCCCTTCTCCCCCAACTTCACAGTTATGGTCCCCCCAGATTATGTGAAATTTCAACTTTGGTGAGTTTATTAATTAAACTTAGCTAACTTTCATCTCACCTTAGGTTTTATTTTAGCTTCTGCATATCAGAGAAAACATTTGGCTTTTAAATCTGCTTTGGGGATATTTCCCTCAGCATGATTTTTTCCATTTCCATCCATTTAGCTGCAAGTGCCATGATATCATTCTGTCTAATAACATAGTATAATTCCATTGTATGTATATGTGTATATAGTGTGTGTGTGTATATGTATTTATGTATATATATACACACACCACTGTTACTGAATCCATTCATCTAGCAAGGGGCATCTGGGTTATCTGGGTTGGTTCCATAGTTTAGGTATTGTAAATTGAGCTGCTATAAATATTGATGTAG
>PVKS010007545.1:0-12717 GCA_004027875.1 Aplodontia rufa | reverse complement strand
TACTGAGCCACCGCTCCAGCTCCCATCCCAACATTTTTAAGGAGTCTTCATACTGCTTTCCAGAGTTGATGTATAAGTTTGCAGTCCCACCAACAGTGTGTTAGTGTTCTTTTCTCCCCACATCCCCTCTAGTATCTATTATTATTTGTATTTTTTATTTTTGCCACTCTGACAGGAGTGAGGTGGAATCCCAGTGAAGTTTTGATTTGCATTTCTCTAATTGCTGGTGATGTAGAACATTTTCTCCTATATTTATTGGCTTTTTGGACTTCCTCTGTTGAGAAGTTTCTGTATAATTCCCTAGCCCATTTATTGATTGGATTATTTGTAGTTTTCATGTTCAGTTTTTTTGAGTTCTTTGTACGTTCTGGATATTGTTCTCCTGTCAAAGGCATAGCAGACAATGATCTTCTCCCATTCTGTAGGTTCTCTCTTGACACTCTTGACTAATTCTTTAGCTGTGCAGAAGCTTGGTTTTCAGATTAGTGTTATCCCACTGATTGATTCTTGACTTTAATTCTTGCTCTATGGGAGTCTTTTTAAGGAAGGAAGTCCCTACACTGATGTGGTGGAGTGTTGATCCTATTTTTTCTTCTAGTAATTGTAGAATTACTGGTTTAATTTCTAACTTTGATGCATTTCAATTTGATATTTACAGATAAGGATCTTATTTCAATTATTTGCATATGGCTCTCTGGTTTGTCCAGCACCATTTGTTGAACAGGCTGTCTTTCTTCCACACTATATTTTTGCTACTTTTGTCAAATATCATATGGTTAAAAATTTATGGGTTTGTCTCAGTGTCTTCTATTCTGTTCCATTGGTCTTCATATCTGTTTTGATATCAACACCACCCTATTTTTATTACTATAGCCATATAGTATAATTTCAGGTCAGGTATTCTAACATATCCTGTTTCATCTTTCTTGCTTAGTAATGTTTTGGCTATTCTGGGTTTCTTGTTATTCCAAATTCCTAATGAAAATAGGAGAGGTCTATCCGGGTCCAGCCGGGTTCTGACCTGAAGGACGGGCTGAGAATAAGAAAGAACACAGGTAGGAGATCCAGGTGGAGCTGTCTCATTTTATTTAGACTCTACATTTCCTTTTATAATCCTAAAGGAGTTACCAGGAGTTATGCAGATTTTGAGTACAGACAAAAAAACTAGGGCACAGACAAAAACTAGGGAGTAACCTGTTTTAACCCATTTTAACCCACCCTAATCTTTAACAAAGCATGACCTAACAGCCCTCCCAGAAGGAGCTTATGCAAATAGTCATAAGATCACTCTAGGGCAGCTGATGTAATGGAGGTGAAGGTCAGACCCCAGTAATTGTCACGAGGTCACTCTAGGGCAGCTGATGATATAAAATGAAGGTCAGACTCCAACACCAAATGAATTTGAGAATTGCTTTTTCTATATTCTTGAAGAATGTCATTAGTAACTTGATGGGAATTGTGTTGATGTACAGCACTTTCAGCAGAATGGCCATTTTTAATTATATTGATTCTGCCTATACAAGAACATGGACTGCTTTTCCATCTTCTCAGGTCTTCTTTAATTTCTTTTTTTAATGTTTGATAATTTTCATTGTAGAGATCTTTTAAATCCTTTGTTAGATTAATGATCATGTTTTTTATTCTTTTTGAGGTTGTTGTGAATGACACAGATTTCCTCATTTCTCCTTTAGCAGAATTGCTGTTGGAGTATAGTAAAGCTATTGATTTATGTGTGTTGATCTTGTAATGAGCCACCTTGCTAAATTCAATTATAAACTCTAGAAGTCTTCTGATAGAGGTTTTTGGGTTTTCTAGGTAAGGATCATGTCATTGGCAAATAGAGATAGCTTGACTTCCTCTTTTCCTATTCAAATTCTTTTGATTTCCTTCTCTTGTCTGATAGCTCTGGCTAGGGGTTTAAGGACTATATTGAATTAAGAGCAGTGAGAATGGACAGCATTGTCTTGTACCTGAATTTACTGGGAATAGTTTCAGTCTTTCTCCATTAAGTATAATATTGGGTATGAGTTTGTCATAAATGTTTCTTACAAAATTAAAGTATGTTTCTTTATCTTCTCCAGAATTTGGAGCATAAATGAGTGTTGGACTTTATCACAGGTGTTTTGTGCATCAATTGAGATGATCACATTGTTTTTTGTCTTTAATTCTGCTTAAGTGGTGAATCACACTTACTGATTTGTGTATGTTGAACCAGCCCTACAATTCTTCAGTGAAGTCCACTTGAACATGATTTGTTATTTCTTTGCTGTGTTTTTGGATGCAGTTTGGTAGAATTTTATTAACGAATTTTGCATCTGTGTTCATCAGGAAACTTGGTCTGTAGTTCTTTCCTTGATGTGTGTTTGTTGGGTTTTGGTATCAGGATTATGTTTGCCTCATAAAAAAATATTTGGGAGCTTGAGCAGTGGCTTGGCAATTGCAGCACTTGCCTGGCATGTGCAAGGATATGAGTTCAAACCCCAGCGCCATTTACACAACAAAGTGTTGGAGGAATGAGAGTAACATGATTAACTAAATAAAAATTGCTTCTTTCTTTCTTTCTCTCTTTCTACTTTCCCTCTTTCTTTAAAAAATATATATGTATATGTATATGTATATGTATATATTTGGGAGGGTTCTATCCCTTTCAATTTCATGGGATAGCTTGCTAAGGAGAGGTGTTAATTCTTCTGTAATGGTCTGGTAAAACTCTGCTGAGAATCCATCAGGACCTGGGCTTTTCATTTTAGGAAGACCTTTGATTGCTGTTTTAATTTTGCTACCTGAGATTCACGTATTTAGATTTCCAATGTCCTCCTGAGTTAATTTGGGAATGTCTCATGTGGTTAGGTAATTGTCTATGTCTTCCAGATTATCAAACTTAGAAGACTATAGTTTTACAAAATAAGTTCTGAAATCCTCTGGATTTCGATTGAATCAGTGGTCATGTCTCCATTTTCATCTTTGATTTTGTTGATTTGCTTCACTTCATTCTTCCTTTTGGTGAGGTTGGCTTGGGGTCTGTCAATCTTATTTATTTTCTTTGAAGAACTCTTTGTTTTGTTGATTCTTTATATTTTTTTATTCTCAATTTCATCGATTTCAACAGATCTTAGTATTTCCTACCTTTTTTGGATTTGGGATTGGACTGTTCCTCTTTTTAAGGATTTGAGTTGGAGCATAACTTTAATTATTTGGGCTCTCTCCTGACTTTTTTTTTTTAAGAGAGGGATGGTGAGAGAGAGAGAGAGGAAAGAGAGAAACAACTTTATTTTATTTTTCATTTGGTTTTCGTTGTTCCAACACTTAGTTGTGTATGTGGTGCTGGCATTTGTACTCAGGATCTCACACATGCCAGACAAGCACCATAACCATTGAGCAACCACTCCAGCCCCCTGATTTTTGATGAAGACACTCAGTGCTATAAATTTACCTTTTAAAAAAGCTTTCATACTGTCCCAGAGATTCTGATATGTTGTGTCATCATTCTCATTAATTTCTAAGAATTTCTTGATTTCTGTTCTCATTTCATCGTTGATTCATTCTTCATTTTAGAGGATATTATTTAATCTCCTTATATTTATGTACTTTCTGTTGTTTTTCTTGTTGTTAATTGCTAAGGTCATATCGTTGATCAGTTCTGATAAGGGGGAAATTTCTTTGGCTATCTCATTGAGAAGTTGTTTATGTCATTCATTGCTTGTTCTATGTTCTCCCCTATCCCAATTTCTCTCAGGTTTTTTCTTCTGGTCTCCTCTGATACTTTTAGGATGTTCTGATCATAGTCAGTAAGTTTTTTTTCCTTGTCTATCCTCCTTGCACTCAAGGTTACTCAGCCTGTCTTCATTTTCTGTTGTTCTTTGAGAGCTGAAGTTCTATTTTCTACTGAGCTTACCCTGATATTAATATCTTCCATTGAGCTTTTAATTTGGTTGACTGTGTTTTTCAGTTCTAAGATCTGTGCTGTGTCTCTTTTCAGAATGTTTAGCTCTTTATCCAAGGGTTCTCTCAGCTCCTGAAATTGTTCTTTTGTTTCCTTCCTTAAGTCTTGTTTTAATAATCAGATAGTTGAAACTTTTTTCTAGGTTTTCATCCAGGATCCAACCATGGACTCCTTGGCTGGAGAATTGTGGTCTTGAGGAAGAGAATTGCTTCCCTTTATCTTTATTTTCAGTGCAGAGGAGTGGGGCCTGTGAGCCTTCTTTGGTTTTTGTACTTTGGGGATTTGTTGATGAGTTGTGATTTTTTTGTCTCTTTGGTAATTTGAGCTGTGTACAATTTGGGAAGTTGAGATTAACAACAGCCTCCCCAATGCATGGTTAATCGTTGGTTTTGTGATTTCTAATATCTCACAAGATAAGGCAAAGGAGACAATATGAGGAGCCAATGGGTACAATAAACAACATTAACCTGGCTGGTTGTGTTGTTCCTTCTGTGGCTGTTACCATTTTAATTACCATCTATGAGGGGAATAGTAGCGTTAGTAACTACGTTTAGTTACAGCACTATTAACTGTCAGACTATCTGGATTAAAAGTAGACAAGCATTATCAAATTTGGCATTCACATCAGATTTCCATTAATGCCCTCGATAAGGATAAATGGACAATCTGATCCATTAAAGCATACAATTAACAGTGTTGAACTGGTTAATATGCTCCTTTTGTAGCTGATGCACTATTTATTATCACCTATGGGAGGAAAGATGTAATTAGCATTTATCTACAGGTGGAGCTAACTGATGTTAAGCTTAAAGACATCTGAGAGTAAAGAAATGGGGTAGGAAGGTAGTCTTATGATTATGAAGTAAGAGCAGAGAAAGAATAGCTATGCTGTATGAATATTCTGAGTACAAAAAAAAGAAAATAAATAAAATAAAGAATAAAAAAGAAAAAATGAGAGAGGAAGAGGGAGAGACTGGGGAATGATATTTGGGGAGAGATGAAATTTAGAAGAACAGAATTTGTCTATTGCAGGAGAATATGAATGATACAGGTAACGGAGAAGTGAATACTAGGGTACAATACAACCTTTGTCTCAGGTAGTGTGGTACGGACTAATACGTAGATTAAAGCAAGTATTCAAGTGAAAAGTAAGAAGTAAGTGGAAAAAAGAAAAAGGTCCACAGCAATAACACTTAATGCAAACAAACACACGAACATTAAAAAAGAAATCAAACTGAGGTAAGGACTTGAAGTGATCTCTGCTGGTCACCAATAAAGTCTGAGCAATTATCCTGGAATGTTGTCCCAGAGTCTGGTGGCTTGTGACTTGGAACGGGGAGGAGATGAACTTTTAGCCTGGCAACTCTTTCACTCCATGATCCAATTAAATCTGGTTTAATTGTCCTGCAGGCTACGCTGGCTCCAGGCTGAAGCAGCCCTTGGGTTGCAGAGGGATCCAGGAGATGGTAATGAGGTCCAAAACAAGGTTCTGTCCACCTTGCCTATGCTGAAAATGGCTGCAGCCTATGTAGCTTAGGGCTGGGAGGAGGCACAATGTTCTCTCTTCCAAAGCAGAGAAGCCACAGAGTTGTCCCAGTTTAAGCACAGAGCAGAACTCCTGTTTGCACTCTGCCCATTCACAGCAGAATGTAGGATCATGACAGGATTGTGGGAATATGCTTTAGATTCCCAACTCTTTCCTTGCCTGGTTGTCTGAAATCTTACAGACTGACTTTCTCATAGGTGGGAAGGAGAATCTGGCCCCTCCTCCACAGCAGAGATGCCCAGAGGACCTGATTTCAGTCCAGTATAGCATTTTACATGCAGTCATTTTCTGCATGGCCAAAGGGATCAGATTGGTTGAACAGCATCTCCTCACTCCTGTATTTATTGAGAGGTGAGGGTGGTCCCTGTCGACCAGATGGGTTTGAATTAGTTCCTTTTTTTCACTTGCTACACTCAAATCTCCGAGTTGTTGATCTCCCTCTGACCTGCTCTGTGTTCAGCGAATCTTTTCTAATGCATGCACCTTGAAGGAATGTAACTTTCCCACCATTTCAGGTCAAGGAGGTCCCCATGCACAGCTTCCCTGCAATACACCATCTTCCAGACCCCTAACAATTAATTTTGAGAGTGAAAGAAGGCATTGTGAATTATATCACTGAACTGTCTTAAATATGAGTGTCTGAAGAAAACATGAACATAAGGTCACCCAAGATATAACCAAGTTCTTATTTGACCTCTATTTGAATGTGTCTCAGATACATCACATATAGTATTTCCAAGTTTGAATTTATAACCTTACCTGCCAATAAGCAGTCGTCCCTACCTCAGTAAAGGTTATAAATATTCAATCTCATAAAGAAAAAACATAATTGCTATTCTTCATACCTCTTTATTTCTGATACCAGTGGCAAGTATCAAGTTGGCATCAGTTCTTACATGGATTGGGCTTTCTACATTCATTCTGGTTTCTTTTGAATCATTTTACAGACATCAGCTGGAACAACATTTTCAAAATTTAAGAACATCAAGTCCAATTTGCTTCAATTTTACCCCCTTTAAAATATTCCTCAGCATTAGAACAAAGATCAAAGCTTTTGAAGGACTCCAAATCATTTGTTGGTTCATGAATTAATAGATACCTGTTGACTTCTTTCCCTCTACTAAGTGCTATTTAATCTTCTGGAAGTATCATGGCTTGAGATATTTTTGACTGCAGGAGACAAAGAAAAAGATAAAAGCAATTGCAAGACATAATGACAATAATGGGAGCAACCAAGAGAATGGAATGTTTAAGAAAACAAGCAGTCTATTGTAGGGATTTTCTTTTAAAGAAAAGGAATAACACACTTGAAGAACATGAGGAAGAGAAATTCAAGTATAAAGAAGAGCATCTGCAAATATCCTGTGTTGGAAAAGACCATGGGAAGTTGAAAGAAGTAATGTAGTAATACAGTCTATGAAGATAACTAAGCAAAACAAATAGGGGACTATGTTTTGATTAAGTGTGTGTTGGAAAAGACCATGGGAAGTTGAAAGAAGTAATGTAGTAATACAGTCTATGAAGAGAACTAAGCAAAACAAATAGGGGACTGTGTTTTGATTACGTATTGCTTTGTAGGTTTTGGTACAAGTGTGAAAGGGGAAAAATGAACTGAAGTATTTCTTAGATTATGCTGTGAGTAGATGGAAAAATTGTAGTACTATTTATTGAAAGATGAAAATCAGGAAGAAGAGTGAATTTAAGGGGGAGAATGAGTTTCAGATATGTAATATTTGACAAGCCCATCAGACTGTCAAGCAGATCCATTGAAGAAAGGAATGGATGTGTGAATCTGGAGCCTAAGGAAATGGTTAGTGAGGACAGGAGATATTCATAGTGCTAACAGTTCAATTATCCATTCTAATGTGCTCTGAATGTCTGAAATTTGATTTCGGTGCAAGGACTGACAGAAGTAGAGAGAAACAGACTAACTGAAATTGTATTTGGAAGTTTTAATATCCACCTCTCAGTCATTAATAAAAGAAGCAGACAAAGTACTCAGTAAGGATATTGGACAAAGATTTGAATAAGCAGGCAATATAGAGAATGTTGCCTTCAACAAATTCCAAATAAACATTATTTTCAAGTGCACAAAAGACATTGACCACTTGCTGGCCCATGAAAGAAACTCAACAAATTTCAGAGGATTGAAATTTATAGAACAGGTTTATTAACCACAGAGACATTAAGCTAGAACTCAAAACAAAAGAACATAACTTGGAAATTCCCATTTGTTTAAAAATTAAAAAGCCCAGTTATAAATGCTACACATAAAGTAGATAGCAAATATTAGTAGAAAATATTTAAAGTAAACACTAGTGAAAGAGAGTTACATCAAAATTTTTGGAGGTAAACATATAATTAAAACCTAGTCAGAGAGAAAATCATAACCTTAAATGTGAATATTGTAAAAGAATGAAAGTTGAAAAATTAATGACTCAATATTCATTTCAAGAAGTTAAGAAAATAAGTTCAACCATTAAAATAAGAATGAAAATAAGTGAAATGGACAAAACATGAGGAGGGGATTAAAATTAAATATCATTCCTTGAAAAGGCTAATAAAATTGCTGAGACCCATAAAAGAAGAAATAAGAAGGATCAAATATTCACATTTAGGAATAAAAAGAAGCAGTCATATAGATGTGAAAGGTACTGGAGAGATAATGAGAATATATGAAAACTCATTATGACAATACTCTTGAAAGTGTAGACCAAATAAAGAAATCCTTAGAAAAATAAAACACCAAAATTGATGAAAGGGTGAAATTAGAAAAGTCCTCTAAATGTTAAGGAAGGTGAATCTATAATTTAATATCTTCCAAAAACGAAAAGTTCATAGAGAGTGAATGTCCATAGAAAACTGTACCAATATTTAAGGGAAAATAAAGCTTTCTCTCTGAGATTTGGAATAAAGCAAAATTTGTCTTCAAAATAAGAGTATAGAAATGCTATTTTATTTGCTTTGTGTGTTCAGAATAATCATATTAACATGATAATCTGACAGGTACCTTGTGTAAAGAAAAAACAAAGAATAATCTCACTCTGGAAGAAAGATCCTCTGGATCAATGACCTTTTTGCAAACATAATTCCCAATATATCTGAGAAGTATAAAGCTTCATACCATTTTGTGTTAATTTCAAGTGACATTATTGGTATGAATATGAGACAAATACAGTGATTTATCACAGTAGTATAAAAGGGAAGAAAAATTATATGCAAAAGATACAATGATGTTGATAAAATTTAGTTACTGAGGTCTGTGAAAACAAGGGGGAAAAGGGAATTGGTTTGATCTGATAAAAGTACAAAGAATCCTGTTCTAAATATCATACATAAATTCGGTATGTATGTAATAAACAACAGCAATGTATGACAATATGAAAGGCAGTGTTGTTTGTAATAAATAATAACAATGTACAATAATAAAGAGATACAGAGAGAGCAAAGAAATAATAAATAGCCCAGATTCATACCTACTCATAAAAGGTCCCTTGATTTAAACAAAGGAGGAACTATAAAGGATTCAATAAAGTATCCTGGGACAATTGGAGATCAAAAGTGACAAAAATTAAACTTGATCCTTTATTTCACATACTACAAAAAAAATTTCAGAGGGGCTACAAATCTCTATATGAATTGCAAGATAATAATGCTTCTTAAAGATAATATGCAGAAGTATGCTTATGACATTGGTATAGGAAAAGCTTTGAATATGAGACATAAATGTAAGAAAAAATGTTATTATATTAAAATTAAACTTTTCTTTACAAAGAACTGTTTAAAAATAACAAACGTAAGTTACAAAGTGAAGGGAATATTTACAGTACATATAACCAATACAGCACTCATACAGGAATATATAACTAGCTATAACAAATGCATATGAAAAAGAAATCAGATTATCCAATAGAAAAACAAGCAAGAGGTCCAAATAAGCACTTTACCAATGTATTTGTCCAGTTAGTCAATAAATGTATTCTAAAAGTTGTCAATTTCATGAGAGTTGGCAAATATGGCAACTATTCTGGCAAATATGATGTGGAGCAAGAGATACTTTTTACACACTACTAGGAGAGTAAGTTGGTGTAAACATTTTGGAAAACATTTGTTATTAATGAATACATGTAAAACTGTAGCCCTTCAATTTTAAAAATATTTATTTTTATGTATATTTTTATTAGTGCAATATAGTTTTACATAATGATGGGATTAGCTTCACATATTGCTGCATGCATACCCAGCTACATCCAAAATAAATGTCTATAGAATGTATCAACAGACATGTGCAAAGATATTCAGAGCAGCATTATTTCTAAGAACTCTAAACTAGACACAATAAAACATGCAGTGGCTAGTCAACAGAAGCAAGGGACCAGGGGACTGGAAGAGGAGGGGGGAGTGGATGGGGCATATTGACCAAATTATATTGTTATATTGTGTGCATATATGAATATGTAACATCAAATCCCATAATTATGTACAACTTTAATGCACTAAAAATAAAAGAATTAATAAACAGAATTGTTAAAGATGTATGTTCATATAATGAATAATTTAATCCACAAAATGTATAAACCCTAGCTTTGTGTAACAACATGAATGAATCTCACAAACTTAATATTGATAGAAAAAAGCAAAGTGTAAACAATTTCATGTTGCATGCTTATGTTTATGTAAATTTAGAACTTCAGGCAACACCAGGCAAGCCACACCTTAGCATTTAAAGATGCATACATAGGTGGTAAAACTATTAAAGTACGAAATCATAAAAGTAAAATTAATTTTGGAGTGGAAAAAGGAAAGATTTGGGAAGGGTGCATGGAAGGTTTCCAAAGTGCTGGCACTATTCTATTGAATTGTTTTTAGTCTTGGGTGGCAATTAATAGATGTGTGCCATATATCACCCAACAGAAGTTTATATGAGTGTGTGTGTGTGAGAGAGAAAGAGATAGAGATTAGAAAGAATGGAAGGTGAGAAATTGCTTATAAAGACAACTTTTAAAGAATGTTACCTATTAAAAAAAGAAGTAAGGGAATGATCACCACCAACCCCATGGAAAACCAACAAATTATAATATCATATTTCAAAAATCTATACTCCTCCAAATTCAAGAATATGGAAGAACTGGATGAATTCCTAGATGCATACAACATTCCCTATTGACACAGGATGATATTGAATTCCTGAACAACCCAATCACAGGCACTGAAATCCATATTGCAGTTAAAAGTCTGTCAAATCACATGATTCTATACCTAGAAGACCCAATAACATTGGCCAGAAAACTCCTAGAGCTTATAGGCGATTTTAGCAAAGTAGCTGGCTACAAGATCAACTCCAGTAAGTCACTAGTGTTACTTTACTCCAGCAACAAATCCGCAGAAGAAGAAATCAGGAAATCTCTCCCATTCACCATCTCCTCCAAAAAAATGAATTACTTGGGCATTAACCTTACAAAGGATATTAAGGACCTCTACAAAGAAAATTATTAAACACTAAAAAAATAAATTACGGAAGACATGAGTAGATGGAGAAACATCCCATGCTCATGGTTAGGTAGAATCAATATAATAAAAGTGGCCATTCTACCCAAAGCCCTATACAGATTTAATGCAGTCCCCATCAAGATACCTATGGCATTCTTCACAGATACAGAAAAAGTAATTCTCAAGTTCTTATGGAATAACAGGAGACCCAGACTAGCCAAAACATTACTCTATAGAAAGGAAGAAATAGGGGGTATCTCAATCCCTGACCTGAAATTATACTACAGAGCCATAGTAGCAAAAACAGCATGGTATTGGTATCAAAACAGAAGTGAAGATCAGTGGAACTGAATAGAAGATCCTGAGACAAACCCCCATATCCTTAACTATTTGATATTTGATAAAGGGGGCAAAAGTATAGTGTGGAAGAAAGATAGCCTGTTCCACAAATGGTGTTGGACAAATTGGACAGCAATGTGTAGACAACTGAAGCTGGATCCTTATCTTTCTCCCTGCACAAAAATTAAATCAAAATGGGTCAAAGACCTGGATATTAAGCCTACAACGTTAAATTTACTAGAAAAAGAAGTAGGATCAACACTACAGGACAAAGGAGTCGGCAGATACTTCCTTAACAAAACTCCCATGGCTCAAGCACTAAAGTCAAGAATAAATGAATGGGATGCAATTAAACTAAAAAGGTTTTGCATAGATAAAGATCTAATCAAGAACATGAAGACAGAACCCACAGAATGGGAGAAAACTTTTGCCTGCTACACCTTGGACAGAGGGCTAATATCCAGAATCTATAAAGAACTAAAGAAACTAAACACTAAAATCACAAATAATCCAATCAATAAATGGGCTAAAGATCTTAAAAGAAACTTCTCACCAGAGGAGTCTAGAAAGCCCATAAATGAATGAGAAAATGCTCTACATCATTAGCTATAAGGGAAATGCAAATCAAAACTTCAATGAGATAACACCTCACTCCTGTTAGAGTGGCAAAAATGAAAAATTCTAACAATAACAGATGCTGGAGGGGCTATGGGAAAAGAGGAACACTGTTACACTGCTGGTGGGACTGCAAACTGGTTCAGCCACTGTGGAAAGCAGTGTGGAGAATCCTCAAAAAATTAAGGATGGAACCACCTATGACCCAGCTATCCCACTCCTGGGTATTTTCCCAAAAGAGTTAGAATCAGCATATTATAGTGATGTAGCTTCCTCAATGTTTATAGCAACTCAATTTACTATAGCCAGACTATGGAACCAACCCAGATGCCCCTCACTTGATGAGTGGATACAAAAAGTATGGTACATATATACAATGGAATACTACTCGGCCATTAGAGCAGATGATATTATGGCTTTTGATATCAAATGGATGGAGATGGAAGGAATTATGCTAAGTGAAGTATCCCAATCCCATAGACTCAAGGGCCGAATGGTTTCTCTCATCTGTGGAAGCTAGAGTACATGGAGAAGCAGTATGTTAGACTGCTAAGCTAATAATAACTTCAAATTGTATGAATCTCAACGCAACAGGGAGATGGCTCCCTAGGACACTTCAAGGCGTAGAGAGGTGGCCGGGGGGTAGGGGGTAGGAAGGAATCCTAGGAGACTGGAGGGTGGGAATATGGGGGAATCATCTCAGAAGGAGATCTCTGTCCTACATGAGATTTCCATTTAACTCAGGAGTTCTTCTCGGGGAACCAGCAACATGGGGAGCCCAAGC
>PVKS010007544.1:0-72409 GCA_004027875.1 Aplodontia rufa | reverse complement strand
AGTCAGGGAGATGGAGGAAGAAGCTGAGACGCTAAAGGAGCTACAGAACGAGGTAGAGAAGCAGATGAACATGAGTCCACCTCCAGGCAATGCTGGTCCTTGATCATGTCTATTGAAGAGAAGATGGAGGCTGATGCCCGTTCCACCTATGTTGGCAATGTGGACTATGGTGCAACAGCAGAGGAGCTGGAAGCTCACTTTCATGGCTGTGGTTCAGTTAACCGTGTTACCATACTCTGTGACAAATTTAGTGGCCATCCCAAAGGGTTTGCATATATAGAGTTCTCAGACAAAGAGTCAGTGAGGACTTCCCTGGCCTTAGATGAGTCCCTATTTAGAGGAAGACAGATCAAGGTGATCCCAAAACGAACCAACAGACCAGGCATCAGCACAACAGACCGGAGTTTCCCACGTGCCCGCTACCGTGCCCGGACTACCAACTACAACAGTTCCCGCTCTCGATTCTACAGTGGTTTTAACAGCAGGCCCCGGGGTCGCGTCTACAGGGGCCGGGCTAGAGCGACATCATGGTATTCCCCTTACTAAAAAAAGTGTGTATTAGGAGGAGAGAGAGGTAAAAAAGAGGAAAGAAGGAAAAAAAAAAAAAAGAATTAAAAAAAAGAAAAACAGAAGATGACCTTGATGGAAAAAAATATTAAAAAAAAAAAAAAAAGATATACTGTGGAAGGGGGGAGAATCCCATAACTAACTGCTGAGGAGGGACCTGCTTTGGGGTATAGAGGAAGGCCCAGGGAGTGGGGCAGGGGGCTGCTCTTTCACTCTGGGGATTCGCCATGGACACTTCTCAACTGCGCAAGCTGCTCCCCATGTTTCCCTGCCCCACTTCACCCCCTTGGGGGCTGCTCAAGGGTAGGTGGGCATGGGTGGTAGCAGGGTTTTTTTTTTACCCAGGGCTCTGGAAGGACACCAAACTGTTCTGCTTGTTACCTTCCCTCCATCTTCCTGCCTTTCACAGTCCCTGCCTGCTCCTGTCCTGCCAGGTCTACCACCCACCCCACCCTCTTTCCGGCTCCCTGCCCCTCCAGATTGCCTGGTAATCTATTTTGTTTCCTTTTGTGTTTCTTTTTCTGTTTTGAGTGTCTTTCTTTGCAGGTTTCTGTAGCCGGAAGATCTCCGTTCCGCTCCGAGCGGCTCCAGTGCAAATTCCCCTTCCCCCTGGGGAAATGCACTACCTTGTTTTGGGGGGCTTTGGGGTGTTTTTTGTTTTTCAGTTTTTTGTTTTGTTTTGTTTTTTTCCTTTGCCTTTTTTTCCCTTTTATTTGGAGGGAATGGGAGGAAGTGGGAACAGGGAGGTGGGAGGTGGATTTTGTTTATTTTTTTAGCTCATTTCCAGGGGGTGGGAATTTTTTTAAAATATGTGTCATGAATAAAGTTGTTTTTGAAAATAAAAAAAAAATTCTATTAAGATTGGTAAAGAGCAAAGAGAAGACATTAAATATGACTCATTACAGACCCTATAGATGATATATACTAGGGGATTTTATAAACAACCATATGCCAATAAGGATGACAATTTGCGTAAACACGACAAATTCCTTGGAAAGAATTTACTAAAGCTGACATAAAATATAAAAATGTGAGCCAGGTCTGGTGGCACATACCTGTAATCCCAGCAGCTCAAGACGCTGAGGCAAGAGGATCACAAGTTCAAAACCAGTCTCACCAATTTAGTGAGGCCCTAAGCAACTTAGCATGACCCTGTCTCAAAACAAAAATAAGAAGGGCTAAAGATGTGGCTCAGTAGTTAAGTGCTCCTGGGTTCAATCTCTGGTAAGAAGAAGAAAGGGAAGGGGAAGGGGAAAGAGGAAGGGAAAGAAAGGGAAGGAGAAGGAGAAAAGGAAGGGAAAAGGGAAGAGGAAGGGAAGAAGAAGAAATAGAAATGTGATAGTCTTATATTAAAGAAATAGAATTCATTATTTAAAAACTTTGCGTGTGCGCGCGTGCACACACACACATAATTTAGGCTTAGAAAGTGTATTAGCTGGGACTGGAGTGGTGGCTCAGCAGTTATGGTGCTTGCCTGGCATGTGCAAAGACGTGGGTTTGAGCCCCAGCACCATGTACACAATGAAGGGTTAGAGCAACAAAAGCCACATGAAAAGCTAAATAAAGTAGATTCTTTCCTTCACTCTCTCTCTTTCTCTCTCCCTTTCTCACTGTCCCTCTCTCAAAAAAAAAAAAGAAGAAAGAAAATAAAAAAATAAAGTGTGTTAGTTTTCCATTACTGTAACAACCAACCAAAAAATAAACTTATAAAGATAAAAGGTTTACTTTGGCTCACAGTTGCTGAGATTTCAGTCCATAATCAGTTAGCCTCATTGCTTTGGGCCTGTGATGACACAAGGTAAGGACACATGGCTCAGCAAATTCACTTACCTCATGACCAAGAAGTGAAAAGGAGAAAGAAGAGAAAGAGACAGATTTCTGCAACCCCCTTTGAGAACATGCCCCATTCACTGGAAGACCCCCCACTAGGCCCCACCTCTTAAAGTTTCCATCATCTCCCAATAACACCCAACTGGGGACCATGCCTATAACATATAGGCCTTTCAGGAACATTTAAGATCTAAAGTATACTAAAAGGTTTAACCAGCAAATTCTTCCAAACATTCAAGGATGAAATGCCACCAAGCTTAAAGAAAAAATTAAAAAAGCCTTCCAAAAAGAGAAAACTTAAGGTTCTTTATGAGGTCAGTATAGGATAATAACCTCTTACTAAACTCTGACAAGGATGTTGTTATGGTTTTGATGTGAAATGACCCCAAATTCTCATGTGTTTAAAGATGGGGTTTTGGGAACTGAATTGTGAGGGCTCTGACCTCATTAATGGATTAATTCATTGATGATTGAATTGGAAGAGAAAGCAAGTTGGAAGAAGTAGGTCACTGGGAGCGCGCTTTGGAAGGGTTTATCTTCTCTCTGTCCCTGTCCTATCTGCACCTCTATTCCTGGCTGCCGTGAGCTGAGCAGTCTCCTCTGCCACACACTTCTACCACCATGATGCTCTGCTTCACCTCAGGCCCAGAGCAATAAGCCAGTCAACCATGGACTGAAACTTTGTATCTGTGACCATAAATAAATCTTTCCTACTCTAAATTGTTTTTCTTAGGTATTTGTCACAGCGACAAAAGAATCACTAACAGATGATATAAGAAAGGAAAATTACCAACCAATATCCCTCATAAACACAAAGATAAAAATCCTAAATAAACATTAGCAAATAATATTTTTATAACTCATAATATGTGAAAATGATATTAAATCACAAACAAGTGGAATTTGTTCTAGGAACGAAAAATATGATTTAGTATTCACTTAATTTTTTTTTTTTTGGTACTGGGGATTGAACCCAGGGGTGCTTTACCACTGAGCAACATCCCCAACTCTTATTTTTCTATTTTGAGACAGGGTCTTGCTAAGTTGCTCACAGCCTCGCTAAGTTGCTAAGGCTGGATCTGAACTTACAATCCTCCTGCTTCAGTCTCCTGAGTTGCTGGGATTATATGTGTACACCACTATGCCTGGCTTTCACTGTTTTTTAAAAGGGAAAAAATTGATAAATGCAGAGAATACATTTGATGTACAACCTGATAGAAAAATGGGCAAAAGATTATAACAGAAACTTCATGGAAGAGGACCTCCAGATGACCAATGATCACATTCAATCCCCCAACATTAATTATGGATTTGTATTGTCTGTCTTCCCTACCATGAAGCCAGGGGCTTTGTCCATCTTGGCTACCACTGCATGCCTAGGTCATGACTGGCGGGTAGTAGGAGTTCCTTACGTACTTGATAGTAGAAAAAAAGGATATTGCATACTTCAGTCATCCTTGCATCCACACACCACAACAAACACACTTGAGGACTGGTGTTCCTAATTCACCAGCATGACCCTGGGAAAGTAACTCAGATCTCTGAGGCCAGGTTTCCTCAGCTGTGAAATGTGGGCAGTTCTGGCCAGTAGAAAAATACATGTTTCTGGGGCTGGAGCGGTGGCTCAGCGGTTTCGGTGCTCGCCTGGCATGTGCGAGGACCCGGGCTCAAACCCCAGCACCATGTACACAACTAAGTGTTGGAGCAACCAAGGCCATGTGAAAAACTAAATAAAGTTGTTTCTCTCTTTTTCTGTCTCTCTCACTGTCCCTCTCTCTCTCTTTTTTTTTTTAAGTACATGTTTCCGACATACCTCTTCTCAAAGAGCCAGGATTCTGCTGTCATCATCACTGCCATCAAACATCCACTCAAACATGTGTTTCCAATCACACATTTGCACATATGTGCATTTCCTCCAGAGCCCCAGGGAAGGAAATGTGGTAATTTCCTGGTGAGCTAGGCCAAAGTACAGAAAGCCACGAGGGTCACAGGCCCCAGTTGGAGCTGGGAGGGGTAGAATGGGCGAGATAAAAGGTCATGGCTCTGGGAAAAAGGGACCAGAGACCACACGTTACCCCCTCAGGTCTTGAAATGGTGATTCATGTCCAGGTCAAGCAATGGTAAAGATCATTAGACAGAGTGGTGGCCATGGAGGGAATATTTCCAATGTATGGGTGAGCCCCATGCCCCACCACCTGTGTGTGGGCTTAGAGCCCACCTGCGTAGGAGGGACCAACCGGAACTCCATTTCACAGATAAGGAAAGGGAGGCTCACAAGGTGCAGCAACTTGCCAAGTGTACCTGCTCTCCCCTGTACAAAGGGTATGATACACTGACACCATATGGGCTCAGTCACACACCCCCACCATCCCAGTGCCAGCACAGACTCCGATCCCCAGAAGTTTGCCCCTCCAAGCCTTACAGGGCAAGTGCTCTGGGCCCTATGAACACCCTCTAATTGCTCTCTTGAGTATAGTAAAGTTCTGACCTCAATGAGTCAAGCCCAGGGGCTGTGCAAGGTGGGGAGTAGGGATCTCTAGAAAGACCCCCCTCCTCCCACAGCCCCGGAGAGTTTCTACCCCTGAAGGGGTAGCAGTGTCAATAGCAGGGAAAAGAATATTAGTCCCCACTGAGCCAGCCCATTATGATGCCAGGCAGGTCTTTTCTTCTGGGCAGGCCTAATTTCCTCCTAAGTCAGATGGAAAAGCAAGCCCTCCCACTGAGGATCCCATAGGAAGGCAAAAATTTCTGAGAAGTCACCTCAGACAGTAGTCACTAAACCTCAAAGACATCCCTGACCCTAAAGTTCAGGAAGTCTCCTTAGAAGACAAACTCTTACTCAGAGCCTTAGAACACTTTGCACACAACCTTAACACATTGGAATGAAACACTGGGAGACTATTGGGGAAGGGATCTCACTGTCATCAGGCTCCTATTGTATATTTACTAGGCATGGTGCTGGCTCCTCACATACGCCTTAAGAACCTTCACTCAGGGGCTCAGGCTACAGTAGATAGCCCAGAACTGATGGGGAGAAATGGAGACAAGAGGAAGAAGATAGATAGCATTGACTGAAGGCGGCCTCCAGAAGATCCGATGGTAATGTGCCCAGTGGCCCACACAGGAAGAGGTCTCAGCCAGGAGGATGTTGCACCTGGTACCTTCCTGAGGCCCCCAGCTTTACCATACTCAAGTGAGCAATGAGAGGACTCTCACAGAGCCCAGAACACTTGCCACCTGTGGTCCTGATGAGCAAAACTACCGACTCCACCTGGGCCAGGGTGTCCTGAATCCTGTTCAGAAGCAGCAGCTAAGACCAGCCCCAGGCTCCCTCCCACTCCTGGTTTCTTGAAAACAAGAACAGAAAGCAGAGAGAGTTATTTGACAAACCGCTGGGGAGAAACCACATCCGCCCTTTTCACCAAGGGGAAGCCTGAGAGTTGGGTCAGCAAGGAAGTAGGCGTGCCACAGAGACCTCCAGACAAACTAGGGAGACCCCACTCAGAGACATGTGACAGCAACCCCCTATTCCTGGGGGCTGCATGGCCACATGGGCATCTCTGGTGTCTGAGGTCCCTCAGTCTCATTAGCATCTTTGTGACTTTGGGTTTAAGTAGGCACCACATCTCTGTCCTGACATGACAGGGGCATTGTCAGAGGTGGCAAGTGGCCTCATCCTTTGCATCCCCTGGGAACACTCTGGGGAGACAAAGTAGCTGCCTGTCCCTGAGCTGCTACTCTCAGCCACTGCCATCCTAGGAGCAAATGTGAGGGGAGACAGAAAGTCTGAGGACAGCCCAGTGGACCATATCGGGAACAGGTAGAGACTGGTAAGGTGATCAGAGCTGGGAAGGATGGATAGATGGGTGGATAAAGGGAGAAAGGAATGAATGAAAAGGTGGACGAATGAACAATAGAAGAAAGCATGCCACAGCAGTGAAGCCAGGAAGAAGGGGACTGGGCCAGGACTTGGCCACAGTCCCCATTTGCAGCAGGTCTGACCCCAGGGTTTACAAAGCACTTCACATTCTCACAATGGCCTGTGAGGCAGATATTCTGGGAAGCAGACCAGTTTGGCTGGTTGGAAGGGGATGTTTGCCCAGGCTTCTGGGGGCCCAGTGGGAGGCAGGGGGCTGGGAGGAGTTTCCTGCCATGTCCCGCCCCAGTGACAGTGGTGTTGCCGGCAGAGGCTTCTCATGGGCTGGGTTTCCTGGAAGAAGATCAGGAAGAGCCAGCTGTGGCCCCTCTCCACCAGCGCCATCCTGGCCTGTCAAACGTCGGTCACTCCACCCACCTGGCCCAGGCTCTGACATGTTGAGAGAGGACATGCAGGATGTGGCATTTGCAGGGGGTGTTTTCTAGGTCTGAGAGACTTGGAGATGAAGCTTGGGCCAAAAAGGAGACTAACCCTGAGCAGCCTTATGTGCACCTGGCCAGTACCCACATATGGAGCCCCTGAAGCCTCTTGACTATATTCCTCGGAAAATCCCCCACCCTTGGGCAACTGGCATAGCCTTGCTGAGGGGCCAGTCCTGACCATCGGGGTTTGGCTGGGCTAGACCAGGAGAAAGGCAGCAGAATCACTTTAGGGTCTCCATTTCCAACCTGTGCTGTGCAGACAGACCCCCTAAGCCCTAGAACCAGGAATGGACTCACACGTGACCTCTGCCAACACTGTCATTGCCCTGTGGGTCTGCATCTGCCCTGGGGACATACCTGTCTCCTGTTCTGTGCAAGGGAGCTCAAACCCATGTGGCCCGACTCCACCAGCCAGCATGTATGCACACGTGCCTTCTCTCCACCCTTAACACCAAAGTCTCCAGGAGGGACCAGGTGCCCAGGGCAATCCAGTTCCCACCCACCTCTTACTCACCGTCCAATGTCGGAACAGATCTTGGAGTCAGCAGCTACAGCAGCATGGGCAAAGGCCTGGGGGCCACAATGGGCATGGTGTCGAGAGAGGACTGCAGCTAGCACAATGATGGTCAGCACCAGCCCCAGTCCCAGCAGGACCAGGCTTACTGTGGCCCTGCAGCCCTGGGCCATAGCTTAGTGGTCCAGGAATGAGGGGAGGTAGGTGGGTAGACAGTCCAGTGGTCAGAAAAAGGGACAGATGAACAAAAAAGATGTGCAGGTAGACTCAAATGATAGGACAGATAGAAAAATCAGTGGGGCTGAGACAGACAAACAGATGGATTGACACACAGGGCAGACAGCTAGACAGAGAGGATAGTCAGATAGACATCTGGACAGAGATGAACTTACAGATACGCAGACAGACAGGTTTACGGATGAACAGTGCTCAGCCAGACGAACACACGGGTTTTTGGAGATGTGGACGGACAGCAGTGGCGGGGCTGCTACTCTCTTCAAGTGCTTGCTACAGAGGCAGATCTGGCCACATGCAAGAACTTCCAGTTTTCAGCCCAGTGCTTGACCTGGCAGGAGGCCAGACAACTAGGGGGAGTTTTTCCTTGCAGAGAAGAGGCAGATGCTGTGGTTAACTCCCTCACTGCCGGTTGGTCCTATCACCCCTCCTGCCAAACCAGCGGTGCCCAGGGCCACCTCATCCCAGAGTGCTGAAGGACTTGGTGCCAACTGCATCTAGGGGAGCAAAATAGTAGAGTTCTATGCGATTACCCAGGTCCCAGCAATGCAGGGAAAGCAGAGTTAGGACAGCCCAGCTCCCTTGCATAGATCAGGCTCCAAAAGGCTAGGCCACCTCCCCACCACTTTGCGGGCCCCGCCTACACAGCTTCAGCATCCACTTGGTCAGGAGTGGGGCTGAAGACGGAAGGGGGACCCAAAACAGTGTCAGTCTGTACAGCTGAGTGGCCGCCTGGCCCAGGGCCCTGAGTGTCGCTCATATATCACAGGATGTAGACAGGCCGTGGATGCCACTAGATCATCTCTACCTGGGAACTGCTGTCCTGGAAATGCAGGCTTGGGCCTCCAGGGAGTGAGGTTGCCCTGCCTGGGCCCCTATACTTCCTCTGTAGCTCAGTACCTCTGTGGTTACATGTTTGCTTCCCTATGTCCATCAGTACTGAGGCCCATTCCTCTACTGGCAGTTCCTCCTTCCCTGGGGACACTGACCTGGGTCCTGTTCTTCCCAGACCTCAGGGTATCCAACTGGGAAGCAGCTGGGAGAGTGAGGACTCACTAAGGCCCATATTAACAGGGGTTCAGGGCACAAAGGTTATGAGCTGGACTCCCACCCAACAGTCCCCATGACTCTTTTCTCCCTTTCCACCTGAGCACATGGAGTCAGAATCCACCTTCTGGTATAGCTGAGAAATGAGGCCCAGAGAAGGACCCTGTCTGCACAGGCCACACAGCCTGCCAGGCCCCCATGTCCAGAGCCCCTGGTCAGCCTGGGCCAGAGTGGCTTTTTCCTGTAGGCCTCTTCCCATGGCTGCCTCAAGGAGGGGTATGAGCCTGTTCCCACCCCCAGCTGACCTCCACACTGCAGTAATATTGCTCAACCAGGAACCAAAATGCATGCCTCAGTAGGGGCCAGTTCACCCACCCGTCACAGTCCTCAGAGCTCAAAGACCAGTGGGGATTGGGGAGGTTGGACAACAAGGACAACAGGGTCAAGGGGTGGGACATCCCTCCTTCCTTCCCCAGCCATCCTGATTTAGGCAGAGGCCAAAGTTCAGAAAAAGCCCAAGCAAAGGCCTGGGGAAAGGATCTGTTTTCATGCTGGGCCTGGCCAGGGGCTTGGCTGGGGAGGGAGGCCCAGCTGCGATGGGCCCTGAATGTCCTTAGTGTCATCCAGAAGATGACAGGGGAGAAGAAGAAAGAAAGGAAAGAGAGGGGCTAGAACGGTGGCTCAGCGGTTACAGTGCATGTCTTGCATGCGCGAGTACACGGCTTACATGGGTTCAAACTCCAGCAGTACTCACATAAAGTGTTAGAGCAATGAAAGTCACATGAAAAACTAAATAAAATTGATTCTCTTTTTCTCACTCTCTTAAAAAAGAAAGAAAGAGAATTTGAGTCCCCCACACCCTGAAGTAGCCCTGGGATAACCTATGGGCTTGGAGAACCAGGGTATGCATCCAGCATGTTAGGGTTCAGAGAGCTTCGTGGTCAGGCCCCCAGCTTCCTCCAGGCTGTGCAAACCTGGAGCAAGGACCACCCCTCAGACCTCAGTCTTCTCCCCTGAAAATGGGACCATGGCCTTTCCTCTCAGACTAAAATAAGGATTGAGGAGTGACTGCCGTACCCCACCACCCAGCCTCCATCTCTTTTCCAGAAATGTAAACCTCCAAGTCTCAGTCAAAGACCTAGGAGGTACCCTGGAGGCACAAACCCCACTTTCCAGTGGGTACTTCAGAAGCTGCAAGTTTTCCAACCCTAAAGAAGAGCCCAGACTTAGCTTCCCCCGGTCCCTCCTCCAGCCCCTGTGCCCCTACTCTCTTGGGCCCCCTACTTGTGCTCACAGATTGGAGTTATATCTGGTTGTCAGACTACAACCCCCCCCACCCGGTCCATCTCTAGGAGCCTTCACCAGCTCCTCACATAAGGGGTTACAAC
Organism: Aplodontia rufa; assembly: GCA_004027875.1. Lineage (NCBI taxonomy): Eukaryota > Metazoa > Chordata > Mammalia > Rodentia > Aplodontiidae > Aplodontia > Aplodontia rufa. The sequence continues at coordinate 62,470 of PVKS010007544.1, read as the reverse complement.
TGTGTGTGAAGGGCAGATCAGTAGACCTTGAGAGAGGGCTGGAGGGGCTGGCCCCTGGTTAGGGATGCTGTGCCTATCAGTAGCCATCCACACCCACCCTTTCTGGTCCACATTCCTCTCGGGGACCTGTGGGTATCCTCCAGCTTGCCATTCCTGGAGAACTGAGTCTTCTGTAGCTGATCACAAGTTTGGATTTGACTTTGGTTGGTACTTCGAAATTGTCCTGGGCGTGGCTCTGACCAAGATGTTTTGTTTCAGCCTCTTGCCCAATCCCTGCCCCTCAGGTCTGAGTTTCACCTCCATGTGTCCTTGACAGGGTGAGCCTGGACACCCCAAAGTCTGAAGAGGAAGAAGGCAGGTTCCTGGCTACTGCAGCTGACCTCTGCCCAAGTCAATGCCAGAGCCAAGGCTCCCTCTTGTGACCAATACTAGGAAAAGTGTGTCCCCATCCACCCCTGCAGCCAGGGACCCAGCGACATGACCCCTGATCCTGTGGGTTCAGGGTGAGAAAGGACAGTGCTGGACATGTGCCTGTCTCTTGCTTGCCCACTCACCCACCCACCATGTTCTCCTCCTACTAAAATCCTGAAATTACTGGACACGGTGGTGCACAACCATAATCTCAGCTATCCAGAGACTGAGGCAGGAGGACTGTAAATTCCACGCCAGCCTGGGCAACATAGACCCTGTCTCAAAACAAAATAAAATAGAATGGGGATGTAGCTCAGGGGCATAGTATCCTTGTTTTCAATCTCCAGCACTGCAAAAAAATTAATTAATTAATTTTAAAAGGCTGCAGTTAGGGGGCTGGAGCAGTGGCTCAGCGGTTACTGTTTGCCTGGCATGTGCACGGACATGGGTTTGAACGCCAGTGCCACATGCACAACTGAGTGTTGGAGCAATGAAAGCCGCATGAAAAACTAAATAAAATTGATTCTCTCTTTCTCTCTCTCACTGTCCCTCTCTCTTTTAACAAATAAAAGAAATGGCTGGGGTTGGGGCTGGAACAGTGTTTCAGTGGTTAGGGCACTTACCTGGCATGCACAAAGACCTGAGTTCAAATCCCAGCATCACAAACACAGCTAAGTGTCAGAGAAGCAACGGCCACATGAAAAACTAAATAAAATTGATTCTCTCTTTCTCTCTCTCACTGTCCCTCTCCTGCTTTAAAAAGAAAAAATGCTGGGGTTGTAAATCAGTGGGAGTGCATCATTGTGTTCAATTCCCAGTAATGAAGAAAAAACGAAAAAACAGCTGAGGCTGTTCAGTGGGAGGACCTCCGTAACCTGCCTCTCCATTCTCCTCCAGACAGATGGCTCCATTTTCACACACAAGACACTGAGGCCCAAGGAGTAGGGAGCTTGGCCGGCAAGGCGCCCAGAACCTGGCACAAAGCTCCCATTTATTACATTGCTCTGCCACTCATAGGGAGCGTACATCCCCCAAAGTCCCACTCTTGGCTCTGTAAAAATCTTGTTCCTAGGTCACTGGTCAGTCTTGCCCATATGAAGCACTCAGTAGCCAGCTGGCTCCCCGCCTTTTCTGGAGTCTGAAGCAGCTGCCCAGCCGCTGGCTGTTTGAACAACGGCCTGAACCACAGCAATGAAGGTGGAAGTGACTTCGGTGTGGTGGTGCCGGGTTTTCAAGGCTTCAGTTACCGCCTGTGTTGAAGCGGAGAGAGGGAGACCTCAGCAGGGTCCCAGATGTAATCAGAACCATTCCTATGCGGTCATGGGCCTTACAAGACCAGATGATGCCATTTATATCCAAGGGACAAGGAAGAGCAACCTGGGGACACCTGAACCTATGAGGTCTCATTGGAACAGGTAGCTTGGCTCTCCTTACACAAGGACTCAGGATGACTCAGGTAGCAGCTGTGAGGACCATCCATCTGCCTTGGGCAGAGAACACCAGCCATTGTCCACTCAGAAGATGCAGGCCTCCAACCCAGTGATCCCACACTGTGACTTAGTTTCCCAAATCCCCAGCCCACCTGATCAATGTCTTTCTCCACTGTTGTGGTGTTGGGCAGAAGCTGATTGTGCAACCGGGGTTCCTCCACAGCCCTCTTCACATCATAGCCAAACCATAGGCTGTGGATGATAGCCTGGGGGTGAGGGGAGTGGTGAGGCGTCAGCCTGGCCAAGGCACAGGGTTAGGGAGTGCAATAGGTGGCACATACCAATGCAGTAGCTGTGGTAATCTGTGTGCCGCCAGAGGCTCCCACCACCATCTGGACCTTGCCATCCTGACCCACAATGATCGATGGACACATAGATGATAGTGGCTGCTTCCCTGTGGCCCAGAGGAGGGGATAGATGTACTGGTCAGCCGTCTTTCCAGGACAAAAACTCCCTCCCAACCTATATCCCCTGCCCCAGGACCTCACTGCACCTGACTGGATGAAATTGGCTGGAGACGGAGGCACCCCAAACTGGTTGGTGAAGTTGGGGGAACTGAAGTCATCCATCTCATTGTTGAACAGGATGCCGCTGACTGAAGAGAGGACCTTGGAGCCAAAGCTGCCAATGGGTCGGGTCAGATAGTTATATCCAACTCAGATAGCCCCTGCCTGGTCCCTTCCCACTGCCCCAGCCCAAGCGTGCTCCTTGGGAGGCCTACCCAGGACATGCCACCAGGTGGAGCCTCTGTTTCCCAAAATGAAAGTGGGATCCCCTTATGAAATATGCAGGCAGTCCCTGGCCCAACATCCCCTGACTCCGCCCCTCCCAGCAGCCCCACATCCCCTACTATTGGTTGATGGTGCTAGTGGCAGACACAGCACTGCCATCCTCTGAGACCACAGACAGGTGAGCAGTGCCTCCATCATCAGGAGTGTAGAATTCAGGCTCATAGTAGGAGGCTGGATGAGTGGTGTCATCGGAGATGTGGGCTCGGAGCTGGGCAGCGAAGAACTCAGAGGTCATATTGTGGATCACCTGTTAGAGACCCAGAGCTAACCTCAGAGAGTGGGAAGGGAGAGCAGGGTACAGGGCACAGGATCATCCTAGCAGGTCTTAGGAAGCCCAAGTGTGAGTCTGACCCAAGCCATCTGCAACCTAAACCTTCCAGGGCTCCCCAGGGTCCAGCACCCCACATGATCCATCTCACTGGATTTCTAGCCTGTTGTAACATTATTGCATTCCAGCAACTCTGTCTGTCTGTCCATCCCCCAAACCTCCAGATCCATGCCACATTCAATCATTACAGCAAGTATTTATGGAGATTTTACTGCATGCCCAGAACTGAGGAATCTACAGGGAACAGCCACCATAGGTCCCTGCAGTTCAAAAACAATAGCAGGCAGAGAAACTGCTGGAAATAAGAAGCCAGATAAGGGGGATGGAGAGGAGTGAAGAATGGGAAGTGTGGTCACAGATGGCTTCTTAGAGGAAGTAACCTCTGAAAAGAGCCTAAAATGAGTCAAAGACCCTAAGGCAGGTGGCGCTAGTGGGTGACAGGCAGAGAACAGGAGATTGAAGATACAGGCTGGCCCTGGGCATGGTAGCATACCTAAAATCCCAGAGGCTCGGAGGCTGAGACAGGAGGACCAGAAGTTCAAAGCCAACCTCAGCCACTTAGCAAGGCCCTAAGCAACTTAGAGAGGCCCTGTCTCAAAATAGAAATTAGAAAGGCCTGGAGATGTGGTTAAGTGCCCGTGGGTTCAATCCCCAGTACAAAAAAGGAAGAAAATACAGGCTGGGGCCCTTTTCGTAGGTCCAATAAGTCCTGGCTTTTTGCCGTGTCACTCCAGATGGGGGTAGAGGAATGAGCATGCTGGGGGCATTTTCACAGGGTCCCTCTGGCAGCCGTGTGAGGGATAAGGAGCAGCATGTGAATAACCAGGGCAGAGATGATGGTGACTCACCCCACAAGAGAAAGAATAGAGCATGACCTTGAAGTCTGTGGCCCAAAGTGTCCATTAACTGGGGAGATAAACACTGCGGAAGGGGCAGGTATGGGACTAATCAGGGCTTGAGTTTGAAAACATGTCCATCAAGACACCGAAGAGCATGACTCAGGTGAGTGAACTCATGGGCATGGCTGTGTAGAGTTCACCAACAAGATCAGGCTGCGACATAAACATGATGCTGGCACCAGGAGGCTGCTCAAAGCCATGAAAATCTGGCTGAGTTCCCCAAAGCAGCAGTAAGGATCGACAAAGAGGAGATCCAAGGGGAGACACGCAGGAAGGGCCCTGGAGGCCGAGCAAGGAAAATGCCTCAAGAGAGTTCCAGCAACCCTTGCACAAAGGCCAGATTAAAAACTGAATAGAGATTCTTAAAAAAAAAAGAATGGAGGACAGAGACAGAAAAGAAGGAAATATAGCAGAGTATCCACATCTGGGGGAGCCAGGAAAATGTGTACAATCACATTTTAGGGGTGTATTTTGTTTTGTTGTGGGTTTTTGTTTTTTTGTTTGTTTTTGTGGTGCTGAGATTGAGCCCAGAGCCTTTCACATGCTATGCAGATGCTCTATCACTGAGTCCCAGTTCCCTTTTGATCATTTTATAAGTGTGAAATTTGCAAAATTAAAAGAAAGAGGTGAACTATTTGAGATGCTGCCAAGAGGGGCCAAAAGGAAAAATTAGGCTGAATCTAGAGATCTGGGGTGTAAGGGTGGAATGAGGAAGGAAGAACCTGAAGGGACAGGAGAAGGGCAGGGTATAATGGCTCCATGGTGTGGGTTCATGGTAGAATGCTTGCCTACCACATATGAGGCCCTGAGTTTAATATCTGGCACTTTAAAAAATAAATAAATAAATAAATAAAAATGAAGAAAGAGAGGATGGGACCAGCTAAGTTTGCCTTAAAGGGAAAGGCTCTCTGAACTAGGGAGTGAACGGAAGGACCAGTTTATCCAAGAGGACAGGCAGAGGTGGAAAGAATGGCATGGCTTCTGTCCCATTAAGGAACAAAAGAGAGTTAAGATTCCAGGTCACTGGCTGTGGTGACAGTTGCAGGGTGTGTGGGGGTGCAGAATGTTCACTGAGAAAGAGAAGACACCAGGGAGAACCCAGGTCCCTTCTGGTCACTCTGAGGGTACCTGCAAATCTAACCTGAATACAGGAGATCCAAGTAGGTAAGGAAGATTGTGAGGGTCTTGGGCAGGATGGGACATAACAGGGAACCCAGTAGAGACCCATCATGGAACTGAGGCACCTGGTAAATGAGGGGGCCAGGTGAGGCCAGGACTGGCATGGACATTGGGGAAGTACTACATTAGTTCCTGACCTCCTGCATATTCTTTTTATTCCTGAGAGCTGTAACACCCCCTTGCAATCCTCACCTCAGTATTGACCACTCCAGAACCTTCCAAGCCTAAGGCATAGCATGTGCAAAAGTCACCGATGTAAGAGTTTAGCCGGAAGGGGGGCTGCTAGTTAACCCTTGTCAAGTCTGTTTCCTTGCCCTCCCCACACCATGCACTCTGTGAAGCAAAAACTGGGGCACTCAGGATAACCAACCCTAGGACACAGTAGACCCAAAATCGAAGTCTGTGAGATGAATGAATTCAGAAAACATGCATGAGGCTGGGGTGCTCCCAGGGAGATCATCTGGTGCCTCTATGGCAAGACTCCTGCCACTTACCTTAGTCATATCAACAAACTTGGGGTCTCCAAGCAGGGTCCTCTTGGCATAGGCAAATCGGAAGGCCTCTACAATGCGGTGGTATGTCAGGCCTTTCTGTTCAGGGGTCGCCACACTCTCCGGAGAGAAGTTATACCCTAGTTGGTCAGACCCAGATACATGTTAGCTGGCTCCATGGGGACAGAGAGGTTCAAAGGATTAATGTCTCCCTAAGCAACATTCCCACCTCTAATAAGGGATCATTTAATAGCCAACATCAGTGACCGCTTCCGAAAGCTGTCGTAAGGCAAGCTCCCTGCTCCAGCTACCCAGCCTGTGCCTCACACATCCAGCCAGAGGCAGCAGGTTTACCAAGTCACAGATGATCACTTAGTGTTACTAGTTGCACTCTCCAGACCAGGCTTCCCTGCCCTAAACTCCCACACCTCTCTCCTCCCTGACCACTCCTCCTCCAGCCCTAGAGCTTTTTGCATAATGGATAGGCACTCCACAAGGCCTCCTGCAGGAGAAGGGCAGTCAGTGGGGAGGCCCTGGCAGAAGGTGCATCAGGGAGGGAGAAGCAGTGATGTGGAGTCCTTCAGCAAAGCTGCGGGACTGCTTACCTTTGAGGATGTTAAGGATGAGAATCAGCACAGGCCCACTGAGTGGGGCACTTGGTGCATACAGCACTGAGTTCCCGAGGCTGATGTTCAGCGGGTGCTCGATCAGTTCTGCACGGTAGTTGTTCAGGTCTTCAACCGTCATAATGCCCCCTGTAATGTGGTAGACCCAGGAATGGTGCTGCACCGTGGTGGGGATACAGGGAGCAGGGCTGCATATGGGGGTATTGGGAGGCACTACTAGATAGAAGGATGGGGTTACTACCTGGTGGGGGGATGGGGCTGCACCACTGGAAAGGGCCATAGGACCGACAAGCTGGGAGTCTTGCCCATCCTTCAGGGCTCTGGGCCCTGTGTCCTCCCTAATAGTGCTCACCACCTACATCCAGGTCTAGACCCACTACCTTCAATCTGCTTGACTCACTGGCCTCCTGGCCCACCTTCTCCCCTCTCTACCGTCAAAGGGTCTTTTCCAAGTGGAGAATTGTCTGTTCTCATCTCCTCTATGCTAGACCTGTCATCCCTTGATTAATGGGTAAATGGAGGCTCCTAATTCACCAGAGAACTGGCTCCAAATAGAATATTTACAGACTAATTTCTAGCATAAGTAGTAAAAGTCAACACGCTATCAACCTCCTCCATGAAACATATACATAAATAACATGAAAAAGGCCATAGCCAAATACTCAGGTCCTGCCCCACAAAGCCCCTCCAACACTTCTCTCACAAGCCCACCCTCAGCCCTTATGACCTTTCCTGGAGAATTAAAACTGCCTCTCTCTGAGGCTTAGCCCATTTATTCCCTCTGCAAGTAATCTGTTCCTTTATCTGCCTGACAAAGCCATGTGCAGCTCAGCTTCCACCTCTTACAGGAAGTCCTCCTGGACCCCGACTCTGCACTCTAGTGCTTCCCCAGTCCCAGCTCCTGCCTAAACCTGCATTAAACCACTAGAGGCTTTCTCTTCTAGGCTGCATGGTCTCTCTGACCAAATAAGGATCTGTGAACATACATGGCTTGTTGCTGACCTTATGTTGCCAAGAACTCCCTGAGGGCCCAGTGCCTGAGGGAAGCCTCAGGGTCTGGGCCTCAGTTCAGGATTCTTACTGTGGGACACTTTACTCAGACCTCCAAGGTTGCTCACTCACCAGTTTCCTGGATGTCCTTCACAATCTGTTTTGTGAGGCTCCCGTTGTAGAAAGCCTGGGCACCTTCTTGGGCCAGTGTCTGGTATGTGTCAGCCAGCTGTGGCATGGTCACTTTCTCTCCCTCCTGAAGCACTCTCCCATCCTGGCAGAAAATCGCACTGGGGCAGAGGGGGCTCAAGTGAGGCAGCAGGTGGGGTGGATTCAGCCAGACCACCCTCATCAACCTGCTTGGTCCCATTTGTTCTCAGGGGAAGGAAAACAAAGAATGAGCAGCACCTATCCATAGGTGAGTGGCTGGCCCTGGCACTTAGGGCTCTCATATCTCATGCCATTCAGGCCACGTGGCCAAACAGAGTTTTTACTAGAGTCCCTAAACAGTGCTCAGAATATGTCCCCACACACAGTGAGAAGGGTTTGCCTCTCTTCACACCCAATGCCCTCCTCAGTGCAAGTCCTGAAAGCAGAGCCCAGCCCTATCAGTCCCTCGCAGTCTGCAGGGAACTTGGGCCCCAGCTTGCCTAGCCTCTACCGGAGGCAGGCCCACACCTGCAGACATACCACAGGGCAGGAGTCTGCTCAATGATATCCCGTTTTTGGGCCAGGGCTGCTGCCAAGCTCTTGCCCACAGGGAAGCCATTGCGGGCAAGTTGAATGCTGGGTTGGAAGAGGCGATGCCACGGCAGCCGCCCATGCCGCTGGTGTGCCAGCTCATAACCCCTGATCTCACCAGGAACTGCCACTGACAGCCCACCTGAGGAGAGAGAGAGAGAGACATGGTTAGCGACCCAAAGGAGAGGACATACTTTCCCTGACCCATTTTATAGATGGACTAGTGAGGTTTAGAAGGAAAGGACTGTGTGTGTTTTGCTGGGGATCAAACCCAAGGCCTCACACAAGCTCTCTACCACTGAGCTATACTCCGAGCCCAAGGAAAGGGATTTTTAGGATCATATCTGGGCTCTACAAGGAAGAGAGCAAATCAAATAGGGATGGCTGGCAGGGCACAGGATAGGGAGCTGGTGGCACTTGTGCTACTTTGCTGTCCCAATGTTAGATGTCTGCCTCCACGGTGTCTCCATGTCTGAAATCCTGTGCCAGGCTTACAGTTGCTCAGTGAGACCAGGGAGAAACCAGACTCTCTTCAATCTCTCAGTCACAAGACTTCTTGTTCCATAAGATTCCTGGGATCCACCGGAAACTGTCAAAGTAAAATCTGGTCTTGCTTACCCATAGCTCAAGCCCCGGTCACTCTCAAGACTGAGTCAGTCCCAAGGAAAGGGCTCCCTTCCTTCTTTCTACTGTCCTGACACCTAATCTCTGCCTTGTCCCCTCTCTGGGCCTCAGTTTCCCCATCTGACTATAAGGGCCTTGCCTCCCACTTATGACCTCCAAGGAGCCCATGAATCCATTGGGGCCTTATTCCCCAAGCCCCAATACCCATTTTGGTGCTACTCCTAAAGCCAGACGCACAGCTTTGCCCAGAAAAGTACAGCCATGGCCTCCTGCTCATTTCTAGGCACCCCTCAAATTTCTGCTGGGATGATTAAAGTCATTTTGGTTATTCCCAGCTCTAGAGCTGCCTTTCCCCACCCCAAGGTCTCTGAGAGGAAGGTTGCTAATATCTAGAAGTTGCACAACTCAAAAGATCTGATTCCCAGAACACAATTTCTCCCACCTTAAGAAAAGTTCTCTCCTGACCTCAGGCCAATCAGGCTCTCATGCCACCTTGCTTGCCAAGCTCACAGGTGACCCCCATGCTGCCACACCCAGCATATACTCTTACTGGAACCATCCCTCTTTCCTCCTGAGCCACCCCTGTATCAGGCCTTCCTGGATTCCCTGGTCCCATCTGCATGTTGCCCTGTTTCCTATCACCTCTCCTCTCCCTCTTGGTGACCTCTACCATCTCTGCACTTCAGGTTCTACTTGCATTGACAGCTCTCAAATTTATCTTCCGACCTGTACTGCTCCCCTGATTGTCAGAACCAAGTATCCACCTACCCACTCAAAATAGGCATCTCAAACTTAACACACTGCCCTGCTGAGCATCTACTCAAACCTACTCCCCAATATCCTTATCTCTGTTAAGGCGATCCTATCCATCCAGGTACAGACCAAAGACCCTGGGGTTATCTGGGAACCCTTTATGTACATTCCACTCAAACTGTCAGCAAATCACAGGCTCCATCTTTCAAGGGTAGTTAGCACCAGCCACCAGCCTCCAGCCTCCACTCTCCCTGGATTATTGGGATGACCTCTTAACAGGTCACTACTGACTTTCTGCCTCTTCTACGGCAAGACAAGGGGTCCTATTTGCCATTAGCCGGATCTGTTCTCTGCTCAGATACTCAAGGGCCCTTACTTTACTTAGACAAAAGGGAAGGGCTTTACAGTGACCTGTGAAATCCCACACAACCTAGGCCATTCCCTTGGACCATCTGTCACCCTCCTCCTGGGTCACTTATTGATAGCCTCCCTGACTCCCTGCAGGACTCTATTCCTGCCCATTCCACCTGGATCATTCAATCTTCTCCATCTTTCCAGAGACATCCCTCATGACACCCTCCACCCCACCTCTGCTTCTAAGTCTTTGCTCAGATGTCCCCTCTCCTGAACAGACCACCTTCTGCAAAATCTCACCCCTCGGGCTCTCCGGTTCTGCTCTTGCCACAGCACAGGACACTCTGGTATCTGCTCAGCCTTCTCTCTCCCTAGAATTCTGGCTTTCCCAGGCCTCAAGGTACATCTTTTTGTTTTTGTCAAGGTGAATTTTTTTTCTTTTTTTTTTTTCAGGGCTGAGGACCGAACTCGTGGCCTTGCGTGTGCTAGGCAAGAGCTCTGCCTCTGAGCTAAATCCCCAACCTCTAAGGTGATTTTTTTTTTGTTTTTGTTTTCTACCCCAGTTTTGGGAATAGTACCTGACTGACTCTAAGAGGAGCTCCTAGTTAAGCAAGTGAATTTTACACATCTACAAGATACTAAGTCTATAAGATTCCAGCATTCCCATACACTGAGCAATTTCCTTTCTATACATTCTGAGTTTCTTGCCATGAGAATTTAAAAATCAAAGATTATTTTTTAAAAATCAAAGATTATATATGTTGTGGAGGAATCCAAAGAGATTGTTCAAAGAACACTCCTGAGGTATCTGACTGCCATGGTCAGTCAGAGTGGCTCAACCCTCCACCCCTGCAGCTTCTTATTTCACAATCCACTCTATGGATTTCAATGGTGCCACTAGGGGAGGGCACTGGCTTCCCCTTAATACCTGTGGAGTTTGAGGGTTTCCTCTCCATTTAAGGCCAGTTTAGAAAAGAGAGGATTTTGCGCCATATTCTAGAGGGCAATCCCTATAAATGAACAAATGAATGAATGAATGTGATGCCTGTTGAAAACAGGATTTAGCTGGGCACAATGACACACTCTTGAAATCCCAACAGCTCAGGAGACTGAAGCAGGAGGATTGCAAGTTCAAAGTCAGCCTCAGTGACTTAGTGAGGCCCTAAGCAACTTAACAAGATTTGGTCTAAAAAAAAAAATAATAATAATAATTTTAAAAAAGGTCTGGAGATGTAACTCAGTGGTTAAGCACCCCTGGGTTCAATCCCTGGTACCAAAATAAGCAACCAAAAAGACCACAGGATTTAGTCAACTTGTGTTCAATCCTTCTTTACCATCTCCCAGCTATATGATCTCAGTCAGTTTGCATGACCTCTCTGGGCCTCAGCATCCCTTCCTATAAAATGATAATCAATACAGCATCCTCACCCCACCCCCAAAGGTATAGGGACAATTTACTGAGCAGGATGCTGGCCCAAGTTACCCCTGAGTATGTGAGCTGTTATAATAATGCAGTCACCTCTTAGTACCCATGGGGGATTAGTTCTAGGACCTCCAAAGGATACCAAAATCCATGAATCCTCAAGTTCCTTATACAAGATGGTGTTATATTTGCTTATAACCTATGTACATTCTCCTGTATATTTTAAATAATCTCTTGATCACTGTACTTAATGAAATGTAAATGCTATGTAAATAGTTGTCACACTGTATTGCTTAATGACAAGGAGAAAAGGTCAATACATGTTCAGTACAGATACAATTCTTTTTTTCAAATATTCCCATCATCCTCAGTTGGTTGAATCCACCAATATAGGGCAGACCGTGAGTTGTTTTTTTTTTTTTTTTTTTTTTTCATGTATAACAGGCTAGCCCTGGAGAGGCCTGAGAAGAAACAACAGAAGAATCTGTCCTTCCCCTGCCCCATAATGTTGGCTTGACCAGTCATTATGAAAGGGTGTTATGGGGCCAGGAAGGGATGGGAGAGGTGCCAGGGCTGTCTCCAGGCCCTGAACAAGGGCATATCCATGTGGGTAAGGCAACTTTCCAGTGGCTCATCCTGGCTGTATATCCACAACCCAAGCCTGTGAGACAGTTTACCTTCCTCAGACTGCTTGGAGGTGTTGAACATGCTGACATGGGCCAGCCTTGGGGCCGCCTCACGGGCGTTGATGATCTCAGCTTTTCCTGGAAGGAGAAGCAGGTAAGCATGTCAGACCAACCCCAAGCCCTCCCTCAGAGAGAATGCAGAGACCACCCAGCTGTGCTGCTCCCAACCCAAGACCACCCTCAGATGGATACTTCCCACCACTCACTGTCCCTCCACCCCAGGTACTCACGTGTAGTGCTGTTATAGATGGTGAAAAACAGGCCACCTCCAATGCCCATACTATGAGCATTCATGAGCCCCACGCACAGTAGGCCTGCTATGGCTGCATCCACGGCTGAGCCGCCTTCCTGCAGAATGTCCCTGCCGGCAGCACATGGGAGGGTGAGATCCCAAGCACTTTCAAGGGCTCTTATTTACTCTGCACCCCCATACCCATATTTACTTGGCCACCCTACCCAAAGAAAAATAGAAGAGGAGTCCATAGCAGTTTTTAGCTTGTTTGTTTTTTGTTTTGGTACTGAGGATTGAACCCAGGGGCACTCTACTACTGAGTTACATCCCTGGTCCTTTTTCCTTTTTTATGTTAGGAAAGGTCTCTCTAAATTGCCAAGACTGGCTTTGAACTTACAGTCCTCCTGCTTCAGCCTCCTGAGTAGCTGGGATTACAGACAGGTGTGTGCCACCACACTCAGAAAAAAATTTTAAAAGACTTAGAGTTCTCTCTTTTCCAAGCAAACAAATGTGCATGACTTACTTGAAAAGAAAAAAAAAAAAGGAAAACAGTTTTTGGGGGGGGTGAAAGGGAGAGAAAGAGGGAATCAATTTTATTTCTTTCCATCTGTCCTTTGTATCCTCAACACTTAGTTGTGTATATGGTGCTGGGGTTTGAACCCGGGACCTCGTGCATTTCAGGCAAGCATTCCAACTGCTGAGCCACCACTCCAGCCCAAAAATAGTTATTTATTAATAACATTTTTTTCAGTTTAAGTCTTTAAGTGGGAACTTATCTTTGTATATAATGTGAGATAGGAATCTAAAATAGAATAGAACAGCAGGGGTTATCCAAAGATAACATTCTCTTAGAACTGAGAACAGGGGCCTAGATGGCTGCTGGAAGACCAACACCCTGCTCTCACAGTCACCGTCTCCTTTTTGAGAGGATCCAAAAAATTACAGCTAGCTCCATGAAGATCCTTTGTAGGCAGCCTGATTATAGCTGGGGAAACTGAGTCTTAGAGGGGCGAGGGTCTTGCCCAGGTCCACTTGCATGGTTGTCTTCCAGGGCGTGTGAGTACCCACACCATCCCATGGCCCCCGGCTCCAGGTCAGGCAGTCCTGCTTACCTCCCAATCTCCGAGCAGCGCTTGGCATCTGTAGCCACAGCTGCCCTGTTATACACATGGTCGGGTTGCCTGGAAGTGGAGGGCAGCCAAAGGCAGAGACCAATGATGACAAGTACCAGAACCACAACCAACAGGCCCAGCACCACGAACCGCTTCTTCATGGCTCTACCGCACAGGGTGGGGAGGAGCAGGATCAGGCCCAGCCTTGGGCACGCCCAGACCCCTCCCCCACAGGGCACAGTCTAAAGTCAAGCTTCAGAAACAGCCCTGTGTCTCCTTCCAGCCTCCTAGAACATGTGCAGGCTGTCCAGCCTCCAGACCTTTGACCAGGCCATTCCCTCTGCCAGGAGTTCTGGGCCCCATCTCTGCCCTCCCAAATCCTCGCTAATTATCTTCAGGTCTCGTTTTAAGTAAGGACCTCATCTCCAACCTCTTCGGACCTCATGTGCTCTGTCTACCTCCTCACAGCTGCTGAGCCTCTACTATCTAATGGTGAGCTCCAGGAAGGACAGGCTTGGCGTCATTCCTCTGTGTCCCCTACCCCAGCCCACACCTGGCACTACCCATGGGTCCCCTACAATGGGGTTTAGCATCCATTGTACCCACCAACAGGACATCCCAGTTTCCTCCTGAAATCAGCAGACCAACCACCGCAGAGCCAGGACTTACCGTCCAACAGAGTGTGGAAGCCCCAAGCCTTGCCTGGGGAAGTAGCCCCCTAAAGTGTGAGGATTTGATTGAAAACAGCTGGAGAAATAACTGGGGTCTCACTCCTGCTCTTCAGAAGCCCGTGGCCACAGAATCTTCTCTAAGGACTCCTCAATCAGGCAGCCTCCTCGGTCTCCTGAAAATCATAAGGGTGGACCTGAAGCAGGCCCAGCCCTTTCCACCGGGCTCCACCTCAGGCTGCTTCTCTGCCTCCAGTTGAACTCTGGAGTCAAAGAGGTTGTCAGTCATGTACATGTCCGCATGAATTCTCCCAGGCGCAGTCTAGAGAGTTTGTAGGATAGGGAGGGGACAGGACATTCCTGCACAAGCCTAGGATTTGGCGATGAGCATATCATGTGACAAATAGGGCCAAGGAGCCAGAGTCAGCCTGCCCCGCTCTGTGTTTGGACTGGGTACTCACCTGCTACAGGACTTGGGCAAGTCGTTTGTCTGGTGCTGGCCTTATTTGCCAGAGGTGTTGTGAATTAAGTGAATTAGAATGTAATGCTAAGTAATTGTTGCTGTAATTATTATTATGGCTGCACTTGGGGATGTCCCTGGGAGGACTGCCTGGCATAGGGGACATGGGTGGACCTCTTGCTGACTATCCGTTTCCTCCATGGACTTCCTTCAGGCTACACAGTGAAGGACAGCAGCAGCCTTGGAACTCCTGTGACTATGGCAACAAGTGAAGTATGTGATGCCATCAAGGAAGGAGAGGTGCAGTGACAGAGGGAAAGGGTTCCCCTCTCCCAAACTATTCCCTCCAGAGGGTGGCATCCACCAGTGAGCCCCTCCAGTGAGCCCCAGGCTGGCTCTCCCTTTGCTTCCCTGGTCCTTGTTCAGAGTGTCTGAATTCAGAGTCAGACTGGGAGCATTCCAGATACAAGCTCGGAAGGGCTTTCCCCTCCCCAAGCTTGGCAAGAATGAAGCTAATGAATGGCATAATAGCATTTGCCCCCTTCTCTGGAATGGGAAAGTCCTCAATGCAGAAGTGGAAACTGAGTCCCAGAGAAGAGAGGCCCCTGGGCAGCCACCCCATGTATCCCTTAGGATCCAAAGTAGCCCTTCTCTCTATTTTGCACATCATGGTCTGAATCCAGGCCCAGCTCTTCTGACCTGAACTCCACACAGTCTCCTCCCACCAATTCAGTCCTCCAAAAAACCATCCGGAGGGTTCTGTCTGTCCAAAGTGCCAACCAGACCCCAACCTCCTCACTGCACAAGAGACAAGCTACATTGTTCACCAGGCCTGATGGCCTTCTAGGCACACAGGGACCCTGGGCCCTAGTGGGGAGTCTGGGTCAGGGTCAAGGGTTCATGATGAGAAGGTCATACTGGGAGTTTCAAGGGGCTTTAGAAGTAGGGACATCATCTATTGCAGATACAGAATGTTCCCATCACATCAGGGGTCTCCTCCCTGGCCCTATACAGCCTTAACCTGCTGTGGGTACTTTGGGCCTCATTTCTCCCCGGCTTGAGGCTATGAGCTGACTACCCACAGGGTCCCAGGATCAGGTAGCTGAGATGTCCTGACATGCATGTTCCAGGCTTTCCTGTCCATCCATCTGTGCCCCCAAATGCCAAGTAAGATCACTCAGCAAGGCTCAGGGAGCCTGGGGAGGGGAATAAGTGATACTGAACCCTCTCCCTTCTCCCAGGACAGTGTGACAGGGAGGGCTGGCCCAGCCCCCTGCACCCTGAAGGCAGATGTCCCCAGCTCTGCTCAGAGGAAGACACCATGCTGGGGAACAGGGCTTCCATTTCCCACCCTTCCACTCCCAAGTTTTCTCAAAGACTCACTGAAAGAATGTCCAAGTCCAGAATCTTGGCCTTCATCCAAATCAGTATCAGGAGGGAAAACCGAGACCAGAGAATGGGTCAGACACAGTACTGGGCCTCAAACCCAGACCCTTCCTCTTGTAACCTTGTTAGGTTTACCTGAGACCCAGGGGAGCAGCGAGGGCCCCCCTCTTCCTCAGAAGATAGTTTTGGACAAGGGCGCAGGCAGGGAGGAAAAGACCAATTTGTCTGCCTGGGAAAGTTCTGGCCACTGACTGGCTGCACCCCCAGGAGCAGCAGGAGCCACGCCTTCAATCCCTGCAGAGCTCCTCAGGGGGTCTCTGGATTGTGATCAGGATCTAGGAGTAGGCATCTCCAAGGGGGCAGGAAAGAGGCAGTAGGGGCTAAGGACCCAAGGCTTACCTCATCCCAAAGGGGTCAAGAGGTCAGTTGGGGGCACCTAGCATCCCTGTGGAGGCAGTTGGAGGCATACGAATAAGGTATAAGAACAGGCAGACCTCTGAGAGAGGTCCAGCCAGGCTGGAAGGATGGTGGGAGGCTGATGTCACCGCAGCAGGGAGGTGCAGTGACTAGTCACCAGGTGACTAAAGTTCAGCTCTGGGAGGGCCCTGGGCGGAAGGTGGGAGGTGCTGTGAGCCTGGGAAAGCGGTTCCCCTCTCTCAGATTCAGTTCCCTCCAAAGGGCAATGTCCACTGATGAGGCCCTCCAGGGACTGGGTCCCCTCTGGCTTGCCCTGTCCTGGTTCATTGAGTCCAAACTCAGAGCCAGACAAGATGTCCCAGGGATGGCTCCTAAGGCAGTGAAGTAGGAGTGACTCCCAGCATTATACTAGAGCCTGTGCCCAAAAGACCTCACTATACTCTGCTGCTGGATGCCAAAATTGCATCCCTGGGACATGGCTTAAAGGTGCCAGCATCTAGACAGTTTCCATTGCCAGCCCAGGAATATTAATGCCCCAGGCCCCAGGAATCACCTGAACAGTCTAGAAAGGCAGGGCCCAGAGAGTGTCAGAGCTGACCCAAGGTCATACTGCCCAGCCATTCAAGCCTGCCATCCCATACCTGCCCCAAGTTGCTGAATGTTTCTTCTGTTCACTAAGGAAGTCTCAATTAAAGCAGCTGTCGGTCTAGCCCAAAGGGCACTACTCCCTCATTGTCTCTTGGCCCTCATCCACGAAGGGCAACAGTTCCCTGAGTTACAGTTCCCCACGCCACTCCCCTGACAGCTGTGCATATAAGGTAATGAGCTCCTTGTCCTCAGGAATGTCCAAGCCTCACTCACCCAGAGATGCTGAATCTAACACACAGGGACACCACTCCTGCTCACACACTGAACCTAGGTTGAACAGAGCAGATTCCCAGGATGCAGCAGAGAGGGGAACACAGAAAACAGACAGGATGGCCAGCCTGAAGTTTCTCTGCTGACACTCCCAGCTCGAAGGTGGCTACGTCACAAAATTCTAAAACCACAGGAGTGAAACAGGATACAGCCCTAACCCGATTCCCACACAGGAAACTGAAGCTTAGGCAGAAGCAATTTGCCCAAGGTCAGCTGGCCCTTGGAGGCCCATGACCCAGCAGGTGGGCTCAGGACCCACCCATTCCCAATACAGGAGTCAACTCCCCTGGGTAAGAGAACAGACCCACAAGTAGGGTTGGGTTTCCCTAGCCTTGCGTACACCCGTGGTCAGGATACTGACGGCACCCCAGTCTTGAGGTTGGAATCTTCCTCCTCGCTGCCCATTAGGATTGCAAATTAGGAAAATAAAACCCTTCCCTAAGGGTTGATCACTACTACCAGCGAGAAACCTATTGAAAGAGCTACAGGTACCTAGAATGACCTCAAGGTGGCGGGAGCCCCCAGGAGTTGGGAAATGGCCCATTACGCAACAGGCCCTACCCAACCTCCACTCCCATACAGAACCAAAACCCAGAGTGGGACAAGCATGGTCAGGGCACACAACACCTCCCAGGTCCCCATCATTCCAGCTCCACTCAAGAGCTAATCACCACCGTTGCTGGAGCTATCAGATCCCTTAAAGTCCGTTTCCCCACGCTGTTGCCCTCCCTCTTAAATTCCAGGTCCATTTCTTGGAAGCCAGATTCCTTGAGGCTATCCTCCAAGGACTCAGGTGACATCCACCCCACATTTGCAGCAGAGCAAGCCAGAAAGCCTGAGCAGGCTGTCTAGACCATATTTATCAAAGGAGAAACAAAAGCCCCCATCCTAGGCCATGTGAGACAAAGAATCCAGGGCTCTGCCTACCTGTGCAAACCCAGAGGGATCATCCACAGCAGCTTTGCCCTCTTCACCCTGAAGCACAGTTCACTCCTGCTGACCAGGTGTGTAAACTGAGTCTCCCAAGGAATCTCCTCTAGAGCATGGGAAGCACATGGCAGAGCTGAGGAATACAACCCAGGCCTCCACACACTCCTGGGAGACCCCAAGCCTGAACTCCCTCACTTATGATGTCTAACAGCTCAGAGAAGGTGAGCCATGCTTTGGGGTCACACAGCACTGGGGCACAGTCAGCTATGTACCCCAGTTAACCTGACTCTCAGTCCCACACCAGCACTGAGCTACATCCCCAGCCCCAGCTGTGGCACAGCTCCTCCCCTCCCTCCCCCTGCCAACCTAGGGTAGGAGGAGGCTTTAAAGGTACAGAAACTATTTCAGGTGGGAAGAGGGCTGGTTCCTGGTCTTATCATTCAGGCCTGTGACCTGGGACAGCTGCAAGTCTCTCAGAACCTGGTGGGGTCCCAAATCCTCAATGAGAACCTCAGTGGAGCTGAATGAGGCTGGATTTCAGGCAAAGGAAACTCAAGTGAAAAGTTCCCTTGGAGGAGGTAAGCTTCTCCCTTCACCTTTGATATCTAAATGGGGGTCATATAGAACTGGTGTGCAGCCAGACGCCTATACCAGTGGTGGTTGGGATACAGCATCCAAGACCCTACAAGATCTAAGGAAGCTAAATTTCCCTCCACAACTCCTAGATAGGGGCTGCCCCTCCAAACATGCCTTCTCTACCTCCTTCTCAGGGCTACAGATGGGGAGTACAGGGATTGTTATTCCAAGGATCCAGTACCTGGACTGAAGGGAGTCCCATGACCCAAAGGAGTCTTTCCTAATCCCTTAACCACCCATACTTTGTGTGTATGCAAGAGTGTACTGGGGATTGAACCTAGGGGTGGCTTTACCACTGAGCTATATCCCCAATCCTTTTTATTTTTTATTTTCATATAGGGTTTCACTAAATTGCTGAGATTGGCTTCAAAGTTATGATCATCCTGCCTCACCCTCCCAAGTTGCTTGGATTACCACTGGGCTGCTAATTCCCTAACTTCCTGAGGTATAGGCAGTCAAGCTGATGGATGACACCGGGCAGTGGAAATAGCTGGCGGAGGAGGCGAGGTGGGGAATGGGGAGCCCATCCATTCACACCCTCATATGCTCTGACTCATTGAATGAGATGGGGTGTGTCCCCACCTAGGACACAAGTCTCTAGGTCCTCAGATCAAGGCCCATATGCAGGGTCTGTAGCCTGCCAGAATTGCCACCATTAGCACAGTTCTGGCTTAAATTCATTCACTCATTCATTCTCCCATCTAATCCTAGCCTCTCCAGATTCTTCTCCTAAGGAGGTCCTAGCCTGGCCTTCAAGATCTAAGACTCCACCACCTGCTAGTGGATAAGATGGTGTTATCAGACAAGGAGGAGGAACTCAGAACACTGAGGGAGGGACACACACTAGAATTGTGGCTTTGGGAATCCTTTCAGAGCAAAGATTGGATTGGAGAGGATACACCAGACCAAAGAACCCACTTCAACCTGGAGGCCAAAAACTGGAGATTTCTGTACAAGCAATGAGTGCTCAGGGGGGCTTATTGACCTTCTTGATCCCTTCCTGAGCCCTGATGTGTCAAAGTTGCCAAAAGAGCTGGTGGAGCCTTAAACCTTGAAGTCCAGGCCAGCCTGGACTTTGAGAGATCTGGGAAGCTGGTGAATATGTCACCATGTTGGGTAACCCATTAACCCTGGTTCACTCATTAAGACTCTGGTGGGTACGCATTAGCTCCTCGACCAGGTCTGGAAGCTGGGCAGAAGGCAGAGGCCATGGGAAGAAGAGAGCATTGATAGGGCCCTGGGTGGGGGTCTGGCTGAGCTGGGTTCATGTCCTTGCTCCTGGATGAGATTTCTTGAGTCAGGCTGGTCTTTGGAATGGGGAAAGGGGGTTGCATCCACCATCCCAACATATTTCATCTCCTAAATCATCCCTTTTATGCTGGCATTAGCAGCCCATAGTACCTTGGGGGCCTCTGCCAGACGAAAGGCTCAAAGCTTCAGTCCAGTACTGACCTCAGGGTCCAACTCAGGTTCACTTCAGAGAAATGGGCTTACAGTGGCTTCCAAGGACCTTTCTGTCCCAACAGGCTTGGGGTTGACTCACCTCTGTATCTGGAAAAATAAGGAACTACTAGAAGGACAAAGAGTGCGCTCTGAGCACAGGAAACTGAGAGGGGAAGAGACCTGCCCAGAGCCACAGCAGGACAGGGACCCATCACATGGAAAGATTATGCAAACCACTTACTGAAACTGGTATCTCACCACAGTCTCCACCATGCCCCACCTCACTGTCAGGTCCAGAAAGCTGACTGTACCTTAGTGCTAGAAAGTACAGGGCAAACCTTGAGCCCTAGGTGGGCCACTCACTACAAGGGTCAAAGTTGGTAGAGTTGATAGGGCCATCATTATTCTTTTTAAAGAGAGAAAAGAATAGAGAGAGAGAGAGAAAGAGAGAGAGAGAGAGAGAGAGAATCAGTATTATTTAGTTTTTCATGTGGCTTTCTTTACTCCGACAATGCGCTGTGCACATGGTGCTGGGGTTCAAACCCACATCCTTGCACATGCCAGGCAAGCACTATAACTGGTGAGCGACGGCTCCAGCCCCTGATAGGGTCATTATAACCTGAACTGCAGCCTCTCTGTGAGTAAGCAAAGAAGGTGGATCTAAATGCATGCTGCACCACCCATACTCCAGAACTGCTGGGACACAATCTCAGGTTTCCCTGGGAAGCAGAAAACTTGAAATTATCTTGAACATTTTGTGTTCACACTTAGTAAACTGGTGGAACAAAACTGATTTCAAATCCAAGTATTATAACATCATAGCTTTAGGACCACAGAATCTCATACCTGTGCCAATGGGGAGTTCATCACATCTAAAGACAGCAGGACTGCAGGTGATTGGCAAGTTCTTCCCACCATCAAGCCTGAATTTGTCTCTGTAATGCCTACATAGATTGCAAGAGTCAGTCTGCTTCTGGTGGGACTGGGCTCAGACCCTGTCTACTGTCTGAAGCCATACAGCAGAGAAGTAGGAACTACATAAACTCTGTGGCTACCTGACTCTAATATCTCAGAGTCACACAGATAACATTAAAGAGATGGAAGGAAGAGTCAGTCTAGCTCAACGAAGGGCATTACTCAATGGGGTGGGGGAAGGGAAGCACTGGTTAACTCTAGCATGGGTAGAGATTCTGAGGTCCCAGAGCCTGGCCAACACCTCCAGGTGCCATTTTCAACATTCCGTATATAGCACCCACCTTTGATGTGAAGACAGAGATGATCTCAGCCAAGTGTGTGGGCCTCCAGAATCATCAGCTTGTTAATATCTAGGAGCATCCGGCAGCAGGGCTGGCCTGGCATCTGCTAGACCAAATCCAACTCTCAAGACTCAGATGTAGTATGACAGGGGAGTGGGCCCTAGAGTTTCTGGTTCAACTTGACCCCAGCCACCAAAAGCACATGATCTGGGCAGCCTTCCCCTTCCTGGTCTCAGGAAAGGGATAATTAGAAGTATCCTTGTGCAGATCGACTGAAAAGGCCATGCCCAGACTGCAGGAGATATCTGCTACCTCCAAAGCCTCACAGGGGCTTCTGACCCAGCTCTGACACCAGGTCTGCAGCCACCTCTGTTCCTGACTGATGAACAGCCAGAGTTGAGACCAAACTGCCCCCCTCCTGGCCGTCCTGCCCACTGCACCCTCTCCAGGTGGCATTTTTCACATCACCTGGTAATTATCTGCGGTGTCTGGGAACTCCAGAGAGCTGGGGAAGAAAGTCTGAATCTTGTTCATGACCCAGCCCTCACCCTATCACATGGCCTAGTCACCAGGAAAACCAGCCCACTCCTGTCTCAAGGCCTCCCAAGTCACACACCAAGTCTGCCTGTCCACCCACCACTCCCCATGACTTCACTAACGCCCAAAATGCCCAATACGTTCCATGTACACCCTGTTCAGCTCACCAGGACTTTCAGAGTTCCCCACCTTTTCCACGCTTCTTCCTCTGCCTTCCTCACCTCTTGGATGGCAAGTCCAAGACTGAGCCCCTCTGGCTAATGTTTCAGATGCCCCAAGTCGACATGCCCAAGCCTGAGCTAAACAATTGCCTTCCCCAAACCTCTACTGGCCACATTAGCCAGAGTCTAGCTGTGTGGCTGTCCCTGCACCCTCACTGGTCCCTTTCAGTTGCTCCTATCTATGCATCCCCTTCCAGTCACTCCTGACCCCCCAGACCCTACAGACCACCTCAATCATCTGGTGACTCCCAGTCATAGGTCACAACCCTATTGCTGTTTCCCTAATGCAGCGCCAGTGCCTAGCATGCAAATCTGAGCATGTCCTTCCCCCACTGGAGAACTGTTCAAAGGCCCCCTTTGCCCTGCAGATAAATTCTTGCCTTGCTGGTACCTGCCCATTCCTCTGTACTCAGTGCTCCCGCCAGGACTTTGTACAGGCTACTGACGTGGCCTTAAGCTCTCTTCCTCCAGGAGGCCCCCTTTGTGCCTATCCCAGCTCCACCTCTCTGTGGACTCATTGTTACTGACACCAACTCTGTCTACCTTTAGTCTCTGGAGTATCTGTGGTGCACACTGAATGGATGTATGCTGGCTAGAAAATAGCTGGGTGGATTTAGCATAAAGTTGAAGAAGAGGGGCAGTAGAATGCTTGCCTAACATGCATGAAAGCCCTGGGTTCAAACCCTCGCACCACACACACACACACACACACACACACGCCATAGAAGATTCATTAGTAAAACAACTCATACACATCTAGCACTGCAGTGTGCCCAGCTATTCATTCACTGCTTCTCTAACCCTACGACACCTTCGCAAACAGACATTTTATTTTATACAATTTACAAACTGAATTTGCACTGAGTTTATACAATTTGCAAACTAAAGTTTGCAGAGGCTAGTGTAGTGGATTACATAGTGGCTCCCACCACCCCAACCCAAGTTCATGACTACTTTGAAACTCAGACTGTGACCTTATTTCGAAGCATTCATTGTAGCTGGGTATAGTGGCACATGCCTGTAAATCCAGCCACTTGAGGCTAAGGCAGGAAGATTGTAAGTTCATGGCTAGCCTGAGCAAGTTAGCAAGACTGTCTCAAAATAAAAAGGTTTGAGGATATGCAGTTTCCCTAAATTCAATCCCTGGTACCCCCCCAAAAAAAAAGTCTTTACAGAAGTAATTAGCTAAGATGAGGTGATACTGAACTAGGATGGACCCTATGTCCAGTAACTAGTGTCCTTAGAAGAAGGCCATGTGAAGAGAGTTACACAGAGAAGACAGCCATGTGGTGATGGAGGCTGAGGTTGAAGTGATGTGCTACAAGTCAAGGAATACCAAGAACTGGCAGAAGCCACCAGAAACTGAGAGAGGTAAGGAAGGATTTTCCTCCAGTGGGAGCATGGCTCTGCCTACACCTTGATTTTAGACTTCTAGTCTCCAGAACAGTGAGAGGTTGTTTTAAACAACCAAGTTTGTGGTAATTTGTTATGTCAACCACAAGAAACTAATACAGCTACCTACCATCTCTATGGTTACACAACCAACAAAGGGCAGCGGCCCAGGGAATTTGATTTCAGGTCCTGAACCTAAACTTTGACTCTTTTAGCGCCATAGTCTTTCAGCGCCATGGCAGTTCCTTGCCCATCGGAAGACTGAGAACCCATCCCTGCAGGGCAAGTTCAGTGGACACTTTGTCTCCATAGACTATCTAGCTTCCTCCTTCCTTCCAGCTAAAGTTCCAAAGCTACTCTGCATCTTCTACCAGGAAGTTGTGTGTCATCTGGCTACTTGCTGAAGTAACATCAGGCCTCAAATGGCCCTACTCCATCTGGGCTTGGACTATCCCATTGGGTAAATGGAGAAAGGACTAAAAGTTGGGGCAGGACCAGTTCCAGTCCCAGTTATACCTATCCATCCCAACTGCTGGGTCATCCAGACCTTGGTTCCCCTCCAATCCAACTGAATCACTGTATAGGTAGCCAAGGGCTAACCAAGGTGTGACTATCACCAATGCCTGTCTCCTAGTAAATCCCACTTAGGGCCTCACATGCTCACATCAGGGGTTAGGATCTCGCTACGTCCTCCCTATCTGATTCTAGGCCTCTACCCTCCCACTTCACTGGCTCCCTACAGGTGGCAGGGCTGTCCTGAAGGGCCCAGGTTAATCACCCAAACCTCCACATCATCCCTAGGAGCTGAGAGGGCGACATCAGAGTCTGTCCACCTTACAGAGTCTCCACAAACTGTTTCCCAGGGAAACTCCAAGGAGAGGGGCCAGTATCCAGTTAAGTTCACATGAAGCCTGGTGAAGTAGAATGATATCATCACTTCTGAGGGGACCTCCCTGTCTCTGGGGACTCCTGTCCAAGTCAGGTTAAGCCAGAAATAGCCCCCAAGAGCCAACTTACCCCAGTTTCCCCCACAGCAGTATAAGAGCATCCCATCCAGGGATCTGAGCCCAGACACCACCCTCCCTCCTTTCTTGGAAAAATGTCCTTCAGGAATCTCTCAGCCAGAAACTCAGAGGTAGGGCTGGGGGTGGCTCTCTGCTTTCTGCAGGACTCTAAACTCTGGGCTTCTCCACTATGCCCCTGCTTATGTTGCCCCCATCCTGACACCATGCTCAGCCCTCTGTCTCCTCACCTCTCACTCCTACCTCAGGCATCTCACACTCAAGAGGACAACGTCCAGGCCTGGCTCAGTCTCTGGAACGATATGGTCAGGATCTGGGAGCCATCCAGTTCTGGCTCCAGCCTGGAAGATGCAGGGGAGGGGGAGGAGGGCTTACCTGGCTGCCAGCTCCAGGCAGGGCGTCTTATAGGTCGCTGGGGCACTGGGGCTGTTGTTTAAAACTCTGGCCCCGTCACAGTGTCAATTCAGCAATAGTGTCTTGGCCCTGAGGGAGGGCAGACTGGGCAGTCACGCAGGTTTGCCAAGGAGGAAACCTGCTGTGCCAAGGTAGCCCCAGGACAATGCTGCCTGCAGAGGAGGGGGAAGGGAGGCCTCTAGATCCAGCCAACAGATGCCCAGGGAGAAGGTGGCCCAAAAATTGGCCCAACAGGGGTTGAGAAGGTCAAGAGACTAGGACACTGCTGTCCTCTGCCTTGTCTAAGGAACACACCTCAGGGGCCATAAAGCCTGGCACCTTCTTCCCTATCTCCAATCTCTGGACAGGCAATATTTGACCCAAAGAAGAATCCTGATGGTGGCTCCTCACTGTATGCCCTCAGGCAGATCTCTCCTCACGTGCCTCACCCCTCCTGCTCACTTGCCCAGCCAGGCACCCTAACCTTGAAGGTTGGATACATGCCCCTTGCCTGTGAGAGTAGAGACTGGAGACCATGGCCACAAATGCCCCCCACTCAGGTAATGTGAGGAGCTCAGAGCTGGTATGGGAGGCTGCAGGGAACAGCAGGCCTTCAATAGGGACCACTGAGGAAAACCTGGGTGATGAACATTCCTTGGTAGCTCAAATCTAATCCTAGGAGGAGACCGTGCCACCTCCTCACTCTGGGCACTGCCCCTTGCTCTGTCTAACAGGAAGGTTGGAGACAGAGGCAGATGCAGCCAGCATCCTGCCAACCTGCCCATAAGTGAGCTTAATAGTTAACCAGGACACCTCAGCCCATTCATCTCCTAGTTAGAGGGTCAGAGGTGGCAGACTCCACCCAGTGTGCCCAGGCCTGTCCACCACCTGGGGCAAGCAGGGAGTGGCGTTAATTTTTGTCAGGCCATATGAGTGCTGAGTGGAAGGTGAATTCAAGTGTGGCGCTGCAGAAGAGATTACTGAAAGCAGGTGATGGCAATGTTTAATGCTGGCAAAAGGCGCCCCCACTCTCCTTGGAGCATTCTTTTCACAGTCAACGCTTCTATTCCCCCAGTCAGTACTAGGGCCAGAAGGTTGAGAGGTGCCAAATGCCACCTCGTCCTGGCTGGGCTCAGCGACTTCTCTGAAGGCGCTTTGGATAAGCTCCAAGCGCCAGGTCTGACGCCGGCAGGGCTCTCCAGCTAGACCCCTGCCAAATGGAGGAAATCCACCCCTTTTCCCCAGGCCGGGAGGCCAGGGCCTGGCTTGTGGCCCTGGATTGTAGCTCTCCACCCAGCGCATCCCGGCCGGGCCGAGGCGGGGCGAGGCGGGGCGAGGGCGGGACGCAGACAGCCAGTCCTTCCGCTCGCTAGGAGAAGGCTGCAAGGCGGCCATTGGGGTGCGGCTAAGCCGACCGGCAGAGCCCTAGGCGGGATCCGAGGCTGGGGCGGCGGCGGGCTGCGGGCCCGCGCCCTACGAGCGCAGGGTGCGCTGGCTCCGTGAGATCCACACTCCGTGAGCGGCGACCGGAGCGCGCCCGGCAGCTGCTGCGCCTTCTGCCCCAGGCGAGAGAAGGAGCAGGCTGACCCGGGGCTGGTGGCCAGGGAGGGGCTGGGGCTGTGGAGTGCGTGCTGTGGGATGGGTCCGAGGATATGATGGGGTGCAAGGCTGAGATTCTTCCCGGGCCGGAGGGCGCGGGCTAGAGCGAGGGCCCGGTGAGGCCGGCGGGCCTTGCAGAGGAGGGGTACCAGTGTACCCCGGACTCTGGGTTTGAAGTGTGTTTTGTGTGTGTGGAAGAACCCCCAGTCTGGAGCTAAGGGCCCACATTCAGGACTTGTCAAGAAAGGAAGTGGGGGCTGGGGTGGATATGGGGTCTTCAATCAAAAGACAGTGACAGAGGGCCCTGGACCTGGGAGAGGGGACACTGGGAGGTACAGCCCAGCTGGTCTTTGGGTGCACCAGGAGACCATGGCAGTACTAACAAAGCCACAAGGCATGCTAACAGGCAGTTCATGTCCACTGAATACACACATCTGACACTTGTATTGGACAGTGACACATCCAGGTCAGTGGGGCCTCTGGTGGAACACACACCAGACATCCCAGCCCAAGATTTGGAGCCCTACATTGTCCTGGGAGGCATGGATGCTGGTCCTAGCACCACCTGTGGGCATGCTACTTCCCAATCTACCTAGTTTCCATTCCCTATAGCAGCTGCCACCACCACCTGCCTCATTTCAGTGAGCTGAAATCAGTCTTGAAGGTGTTTGACTGACAGAAGATAGATGAGTAAAGATGAGGAAACAGGCATGGAGAGGAGTGGTAAGCCCAGAGAGAGGGGAGCCAGAGCCAGAGGCCAAACTCTCAGCCCTGTTCCTCCTCCCACCAGAGTTTCCTCCCTCCAAGTTCAGCAATCTGGAATGGTAGAACTGGCCCTTTAAGAAAAGCAGTCCAGACTAGCAGAAGGCAGACTTGCGGTCTGGGGCCCTGTCTGGGTCTGCTCAGACTCACCAGCCACCATTTTCTGCATCTAGATCCTTCCTACGTGGCATCTGTAGCTTGAACCATTTTGAAAATACAAACAGCAGAGCAGCGCCCAGTCAGCTAGGCTGGCCAGAGGCACAAATCACTGTCTGGGATTGTCTCTAGAGCCCAAGGCATCAGCTGGTCATTTTCCCTGGAAACATCAGAGGAGTGGGTTCTCCTAATCCAGCTAAGTCACTCCATTGTGTCCCAGAGATTGGGATTTTAGGCCTAGCAAGGGGCCTATCCTGCCCTCAAATCTGCAGGAACCCTAGAACCGCAGCCCATGGGTACAGCCTTTCTTCCTGCATTGGAGAGTTAATATACAGAGCATGTCACTTTCTGGCTTAGGGAGAGCCCATGCAGAGGCTGGAGGTTCTTCTGGGCTGTGCCTGACACATCATGATCCTCTAAATGGCCCCTCTGGAAGGAGATTCAGCCCACATCAGGTTTATGGGAATAGATAGGAAAAAAGCCATGAAATGAAGGCAGAAAGGCCAGGCCAGGGCCCTGACCATGGGATGTGATCAAAGGGTAGAAGAGGAGGCAGGTAGGCCAGAGGTGTGAGGGGAGTTCTGAGAATGCAAACTCCGTCTGATGTCATGTGACTTCTAAAAGGTTTGGTCATTACCAAAGAACTTAAGGGTCAGGCCCAGGTGTGTGTTTCGTAGAGTGCCCTGGCAGCCCAAGCATGAGCTGTAGAGATGTCGGAGGCTGAGAGCCCTGGAAGGAGTTTTTTTTTTTTTGGGGGGGGATAAGACCTGAACCTTGGCAGGAGCAGTAGGAAGAAGGGGACCCACTAGGTGAGGGGGGGAGAGAGGGCAAGGGAAGAATGCTGAGTGATTCCTGGAAAGGTTGGCACAGAGGCCCTTCATACAAGCTAGGACACAAAACATGAGGCCAGCTTACCATTGGTGGCAAAGGGCGGGATCATCAGAGGAGCAGAATTCCCCTGACAAGCCTTAACCCCAGAGAAGGTAAGGTATCACAGCAAGGTACTTCACCTCCAGTAACTGGTCTGAGTAATCTGTTTATCACTTCCCTGGGGCCCCTGATGTGACACACCCCTCCTCATCTAAAGGATCCACCTGTCACCAGGCAATTGGTTCTTGCTGCCTGTCAGGGGGGACTCCAGCAATGGAGTCATGGAAACTAGCATGAGGGGCATCTGGCTATCTGATCTGTCTGAGCTGAAGAAAGGAGGCCTGGTTCCTGGCTCACTCAACTACCTGTTCATCACCCTTGGGATGTGGGCCTTGATGGGACCCTCCTCACAGACATTCTCTACAGGAATGTGGCCTTTCTCAACCTGGTGGACCCTATCTCCCATGACTTTCTGGTGAATCTGGCCTGGAACCTGCAGTACCCCAAGAAGGTGAGGTTGGCATTTATGGGGCATGGACTAGGCAGTGTGGTTGCCAGGGTCTAGGAGCATGGATCCTCATGTGGCTCTCTGTGTAGACTTAGGTAGGTCACTATTCCTCTCTGAGAACTGATGCCAGCTTCAGGGACAAGTGTGAGCTGTGCTTTACCCAACCTGAAAGGCTTGCATTTGGTAGACCTGTTTCCCAACTGGGAGCACTGTGTACCAGGCTTGGGGACCCTAGCTGAACAGAAGTCATATGGGGACCCTGCAGAAAACAAACTATTCTGACAAATCCATTAACAGAACTGGATTCCCAGCCTTTCTTTCCTGGGTCAGAAGAGGCCACCCTAGGCTAGAGCCCTGTCCATTGGTCTCCATCCTGCTTGGACACCCTTGGGAATGGATGTTCACTGTGTCGCTCCCATAGCAGCAATTCTTTATATAATAAGTTGGATTCAGCCACCTGCAACTTTACCTGCTGGGCCCTGTTCTGACAACACCTCACAGATATCTTACCATGATTATGGATATGGCCCCAGCCTGTATGGCTGTGGCCAGCCACCAGCCCCTAAGCCCTGGTTGCAGTGAATCCCCCACACAAAACAAGGATATCCACTATAGACTTTGCCAGCCCAGAACTCCCGCATCTGTATGCAGTTAACTAGCCCACAGCCATCACAGTAACCACCAGGACTTGCTCTCACTCCATCTGCCATATGCTCCTGGGGCTGTTAACAGAGGGACTGTATAAAAGAATGTTCCAGGTAGGTAGTAGAGCAGGCTCAGTATCAGCTTTGTGGAAAACACACCCTGTATTTTGCCCTGAGCTGGGCCTCTGCAGGGGCCCAGTTAGGATTAAGAGAGAGCCAGGACGTGGCGCTATAAAACATTAAACCCCCAGCCCTGTTAGCCCAGACCCAGGCCCCACAGGCCCAGTGTAGCTTGGAGAATGAGAGGAAGAAGAACATGCTGACCTGGCTTGTTCCCATCCCCTGGGATTGGCGTCAGTGGAACAGGGCTCTCTCGAGGGGCCTGGCCTGGCCTTCCCCTGTGGCAAGTCCCTTGGGGGTGCTGAGGGTAGTCAGACAGCTGGTTGATAGCCCGAGCTGCTGGCCCTGGGCCTGAGGACAGGGAACAAGGGCCCATTGTCTGGGCTTCCTCCCGCCGGGCACTGCGGGCCTCGGACCAGCCTGTCCAGCTCCCAGGGGGCAGCCTCCCCTGGCTTTGTGCCAGGCCATAGCCGGGGTGGAGGCGGGAGGGGCTCAATCTCACCCTGATGATGCTGTCCCCAACAGGACTGTAAGCTTTGGAAGATCTGCTGGTGGCTCATTTACCACCTCATCCCTCACTCCAAGAGGCAGTGAGATCCCATACTGCCCTGGAGGAAGACCCAGAGCTGGTAAGAAGAGCCCAGCCACAGCCCCCTCCTCCTGTCCCATCAGGGTCTCTTCCCAGGTTGACACCTAGACTTATGGCACTGAGAGCTTGGGTTTGCAGTCCCATCCTGTGGGTCCCTTATCTTCGTCTGCATTAAGGCCTCAACTCTGAAAGCCAGTTGAGCCCATGGCAGCAGATACCCCCCAAATGAAGCTTCACTGTCCATAGGAACTGCTTCCCATGACCTCCAGGATGGTTCCACCTCCTGCCATTCACTCATCCCTATATGGAGGACTGTTTGCTTCCTCCTCAAGAACCATCAGGGTAGGCTCTCAACCAACAGCTTAGTGCTGTGGTCACCTTTGCTGTCTTTTGTGGGGAGTTGTTCAAGTTAGCAGAAAGGCAAGACAGGTGAGATGCCCAGGGGAAACTGACAACCAGAGTGGGGAAGTCAATGGCCTAAGGTCCCTGTCCCGAGCCAGGATATAAGGTCTGTGCGTAGTGTGATCCTGCTAGATGAGGAGAGACCCGGGTACAGAGAGAGCCCCAGGGAAAATGATAAGGCAGGGATCCCCCTGAAGCTATGCATCCTGGCCCACCAGCTTTGACCTTCCCCCTGTATTTCTGACTCCTTTCCCATAGGGGATGGTGAATGGCACATCCATCCTAGTGGAACATGGATTCCAGCACATCCCCAGACCAGCTGGATGAACAACAGCCTTTATACCTAGGGGAGGGCCAACAAAGTGGAGGATAGGGTCGTGTCAGGTTCCAGGGCTGGAAGGGAGGTGGCAAGGAATAGAATTTCTCCTAAAATCCCACTGCTCTCACTACTTTAAGTAACTCCTTTTATTGAGAGACCATGGGAAGAGTATAGGGTTCAGACTAGCTCTGTTACTGATTTGCTAGAGAACCTGGGCAGGCTCTTCCTCTCCCTGGACCTCTGATCTCAACTTTTTCCCCTCTGTTAAACAGCGCTTGCTGTCCCCAGTCCCTCCAGCTCTCAACCTTCCATCCTGAGGTTCTGATGGCCTCCTTGTTTAAAAGACACAGGCCTGCCCAGGGCTCAGAGACAAGGAAGTGCTTCTCTGTACAACCACACAGGAACAGGAACAGGGTGTTCAGGTTCCCTGGAGTGAGGCAAGGTGGGGGGTGGAAGGTGGACTAGTGGAGAGAAGAAAGGGAAGGCCAGCCTTGAATCCAGCAGGCTGAGAAACCCATCACATATGCATGCAGCCGAGCTCTCCCTGAAACTCCTTGTTGAGAAAGGCCAAGCTCTCTGTATCCCTCCTGTCCTCCTCACTCTCTGCCCACTGCTGGCCCAAAGCCAGCCCACAAACCTTTGAATGTCACTGCTCAGAGAGGTTCCGCCAAGAAGGTGCGCGAAGACCGGAGCCAGGTGTCCCAAGTGAGCTCCTAGGGAATCTGAGTAGCTGCAGATGGTCTCGATCTCTCGGGCTTTTGGTTGGAGACACTCAGTACAGTAGCTGAGCCAGATTCTGAGACATGGAGAAGGGCAGCTGCCTTGCCATGCAGTTGTCCACAGCCCTTCACCGGGTCCTTACAAATACGCCACAGCCACTCCACGGGCAGGAACACAGAGATCTGGGAAGCAAGGGCTTGCATCTTGTCTTAGTCCATTTTGTTCTGCGATAACAGGATACCACAGCCTGGATAATTTATAAACAATAGTAGTTTATTTGACTCATGGTTCTGGAGACTGAAAAGTTCAAGGGCTGCATCTGGTGAGGGCCTTCTTGCTGTGTCATAACATGACAGAAGATATCACAAGGCAAGAGAGCATTTGAGAGCTCAAAGGGAGAGGGAATTATCTTTATAACAAACCTACTAATTCATTCATGAAGGTCCTCATAACCTAATTGCCTTTTAAAATTCTCACCACTCACTGGGTACTGTGGTACACACCTATAATCCTAGAGACTTGGGAGGCTGAGACAGAAGGAGCACAAGTTCAAAGCCATCCTCAGCAACTTAGTAAGGTCCTGAGCAATCTAACAAGACCCTGTCTCAAAATAAAAGTATAAAAAGGACTGTGGATGTGGCTCAGTTGTTGAGGACCCCTGGGTTCAATCCCTCGTACCCCCACCCCCCAAAAATTATCATCACTCAACACTGCTACATTAAGGAATCGAGTTTCCAACACATGCACTTTGGGGGACAGAGTTATACTATAGTATGCCTCACACAGCCTATTGGAGCACAAAACACTGGCCAGACCACCTCCAGCTTGAGCTCCAACTGAGAAGGAAAAAGTCATGCCTTGCTCGAGCCCCAGTTTTGGAGGCAAACAGGCCTGTCCTTTGTCCCTGACCTTTTAGCTCCCTAGCAGTGTGGTCCTCTCAGTCTGTTACCCATCTTGGAAAACAGGTACAAAAAGCTTCCCTTGTCTGCTGGAGTGAGGATATGAGGTTTGGAAAGCATCTGCCATGTCAGGGGTACAAGGTGGTGTGCTGCAGTATCAGTGGGTCTTCCATCCAGGCTCTCTGGGTGGAAATGGCAGGAACTCAAACCTTTGGTACTAGAAAGAAGTGAATTTATTTGTTGGTTTGTTTATTTATTATGTGCTAAGAATTGAACCCACGGCCTCATGTATGCCAGGCAAGCAATTTCCACTGAGCTACATACATCTCCATACCCCGCATATTTATTTAACAAGCACATTCATAGCCTTTCTTTGGGCCCTAAACTGTTCTGATTGCTTTTCTCTCCTGTAATTTTTCTTGCACTTGAAGAAACTAGGTGCTATTACCATTTCCGTTTTTTGTTTTTTGTGTGTGTGTGTGTTTTTTTTTTTTTTTTTGATGAGTTTGCTGAGGAAGGAAGAAGTTATTGGTCCAAGTTCACAGAACTAACAACTGGAGGAGCCAACACTTGGGACCCAGGTGGAGTGGTTTCAGTCTGTGTTGTTAGTCCCTGTACAAGCTGTCCTGCAGACAGCTTGGAGGCCATTGCCACGGCTGGTAACCTCAGGAGTCAACTGAACTGAACAGGTCCCTCCCAAAGAGGCCAATGGAGGCAGGAGGAAGAGTGGAAATAGTAAGTGTACTTTTTTTTTCCTTTGGTGCTAAAGATCAAACCCAGGGCCTCATGTGTGCTAAGCAAGCTCTCCACTACTGAGATACATCTCCAGCCATTTTTAATTTTCTTTTTTTTTGAGACAGGGTCTGCCTAAGTTGCCCTGTTGGACTCAAAGTTGTAATTCTTTTAACTCAGCCTCCCAAGTAGCTGGGATTACAGGCATGTGCCACCATGCCTGGCAAGAGTAAAAAAATTTTTAATTTTGGGGAAGTTCAATGTATCAGTTTGGTCTTTTATGGATGGTACTTTTGGTATCATATCTAAATCTTTGCCTAACCTAAGGTCCTGAAGATTTTTTCCTATCTTCCCTCAAGAAGTTTTATAGTTTTAGGTTTTATATTAAAGTCTATGATCCATTCTGGGTTGTTTATTTATTTTTTTATTTTATTTATTTCTTTTTTTTTAAGAGAGAGGGAGAGTGAGAGAGAGAGAGAAAGAATCAACTTTATTTTTTAGTTTTTCATCTTAGTTGTGTAGGTGGTGCTGGGGTTCGAATCCAGGTCCTCACGCATGACAGGCAAGAGGAATACCACTGAGCCATCACTCCAACTGCTTTTTTTAAATTTTATTATTATTATATTTTTTGTAAAGAGGGACAGTAAGAGAGAGAGAGAGAAAGATAGAATCAATTTTTATTTAGTTTTTCATGTAACTTTTGTTGCTGCAACACTTCAAATGTATATGTGGTTTTGGGGTTCGAACTGTATTGTGGCACATGCCAGGCAAGCACCGTAGCCATTGAGCCACCACTCTAGCCCTTTATTTTGGGTTGGTTTTTATATGGTTTGCAGCATAGGTCCAAATTTTGGTTTGTTTTTTGCACATGAATGTCTAGTTGTTCCAGCATATTGATTGAAAAGGCTTTCTTTCTCCACTACATTACCTCTGTCTCTTTGAAAATATTTTCAGACTGTATTCTGTTCCTTTGATCTGTCTTTTTTTTTTTTACACACAATTTTCTGCTTTTTTTTTAAGAGAGAGAGAGAGAGAGAAAATCAATTTTATTTAGTTTTTCATGTGGGCATTGTTGCTCTGACACTTCCTCACTCATGCTGAGCCACTGCTCCAGCCCCTCTAATTACGGTATCCTGATGCTATTATAATGGAACCCAGAGGCCCTCTACCACTGAGCCCGACCCCAGCCCTTAGAGACAGGATCTCACAAAGTTGACCAGGTTGGCCTGGTCTATCCTTCTATCCTCCTGCCTCAGCCTCCTGAATCATTGAGATTATGAGTATGTGTCACCACACCTGGCCACCTTTATAACCCTTGAAACCATGAAGTATTATCTCTCTAACTTCATAATTCCTTTTTTTTAAAGAGAGAGAGTGAAGAGAAAGTCAATTTTTATTTTTTCATCTGTTTTTTGTTTTTCTGACAGTTGTGCACACGGTGCTGGGGTTCAAACCCAGCTCCTCACACATGCTTTGTAATTCTCTTAATGAGTTGTGTTGGTTATCATTGGTGCTTTGCATTGCCATATGAACTTTTTTTTCAAGAGAGGGAGAGTGAAAGAGAAAGAGAGAGAGAGAATCAATTTTATTTCGTTTTTGATGTGTCCTTCGTTGATCCAGCGTTTCGTTGTGTACATGGTCTGGAATTTGAACTCGAGTCCACTTGTGCATGCCAGGCAAGTGCCATAACCACTGAGCCACTGCTCCAGCCCCTGCCATATGAATTTTAGATTCATTTTGTCAATTTCTACAAAAAAAGCATAGGGGGATTTTGATTGAGATTACATTGTAATTATAGATCAGTTTAGAGAAAATTGGCAGTTTAACAATACTGTTTTGTGGCACAAGACCAAAGTATATCTCTCCATTTACTTTACTTCCTCTCAGCAGAATGTTATAATTTTCAGTGCACAGAAGTCCTCAAATTTTCATAATTTCCAAGTTTTCATATAATTGATGCTTTTTTTTTTTCAGGGCTAAGGACCGAACTCAGGGCCTTGCACATGCTAGGCAAGCGCTCTGCCACTGAGCTAAATCCCCAACTCCTGATGCTGTTTTAAGTTGTATTTTTTTTTAAAGAGAGAGAGACAGTGAGAGAGAAAGAATCAATTTTATTTAGTTTTTTTTCATGTAGCTTTTGTTGCTTGGACACTTCCCTGTGTATGTGGTGCTGGGGTTTGAACTCACATACTTGTGCATGCCAGGCAGGCACCATAACCGCTGAACATCTGCTCCAGCTCCTTAAGTTGTATTTTTATTTGAATTTCAAATTTTTGCTAGCCCATACAAATACTATTTATTTATTTATACATAGCAGGGGTTGAACCCAGGGGTGCTTAACCCATATCCTGAGCCCTTTTTTATTTTATTTTTAAATTTTGAGACAGGGCCTCACTATGTTGCTTAGGAACTCAACTAAATTGCTGAGGCTGGCTTTGAACTTGTGATCCTTCTGCTTCAGCCTCCCGACAGGTGTGTGAGGTCACCATGCCCACCTATAACTGATATTTTTTCTTTTTTAAGAGAGAAGGAGAGAGAAAGAGTGAATCAGTTTTATTTAGTTTTTCATGTGACATTTGTTGCTCTGACACTTCCTTGTGTACATGGTGCTGAGGTTTGAACCTGTGTCCTCAAACATGCCAGGCAAGCGATGTAACTGCTGAGCCACTGCTCCAGCCCCACTATAACTGATTTTTAACAGACTTTCTGAGTTTTAATTCCCATACAATAAACTCACCCAATTGAAGTACAAATTGATTTTTTTATATTTGCATATTTTTTATATTTATCAGATTGCACCCTGCAGTACGTTCTCATCAGATTTTCTGCTTAGATGATTGTCATACAAAAAGAGAAAGAGAGAGATTTACTTTTCATTTCCAATCTGGATACCTTTTCTTTTTCTTCTTAGTTACTCTGGTTAGTCTCTAACACAATGTCAAATGGAAGTAGTGGAAATGGACAGTGGACATCCCTTTCCTGTTCTGATATTTGGGGAAAAATATTAAGTTTTTCATCATTAAATGTGCTTGATGTAAGTTTTTCATAGATGCCCTTTATCAGGTTGAGGATGTTCTCATCTATCCTTAGCTTGCTCTGTTGTCATGGATATTTATTTATGTATGTATGTATGTATGTATGTATGTATGTATGTATGTATCTGGGATTGAACCCAGGGGTTCTTGACCATTGAGACAATCCCCCCTTATTTTATTTTTAGAGAGACAGTTACAGAGAGTGAAAGAAAGAGAAATCAATTTTTATTTATTTTTTTCATCTGGTTTTTAGTTTTTCAGACACTTAGTTGTGTATGTGGTGCTGAGGTTTGAATCCAGGTCCTCGTGCATGCCAGGCAAGCACTCTATAGCTGAGCCACCGCTCCAGCCCCATCCCACCCTTTTTTATATTTTATTTTGAGTTGGAGTCTCATTAAGTGGTTTAGAACCTCCTAAGTTGCTGATGCAGCTCTGAACTGGCGATCCTCCTGCCTCAGCTACCTGAGCCACCGAAATTACAGGCATGCACCATCATGCCTGGGGTCATATTATTGAGATGGGGTCTTGCTATGCTGCCAAGTCTGGTGATGAACTCATGAGCTCAAGTGATTATTCCACCTCAGTCTCCAAGTTAGCAGGGACTATGGCATGTACCACTGTGGCTGGCTGTTTTGTTCTTAAAATCCAGAATTGATATTAGATTTTGTCAAATATTTTTTCCGCATGTATCATATAGTTCTTTTTTAGTTTAACATGATGTTATATTGATTAATTGGAATAGTAAACCAACCTTACATTCCAAGGGCAAACCCCACTTGGTCACTTTTTTTTGTACTAGGAATTAAATCCAAGGGTGCTTAACTACTGAGCCACACCCTAGTCCTTGATTTCATTTTTTTAAAATTTTGAGACAGGGTCTCACTAAGTTGCCTAGGGACTTGCTAAGTTGCTGAGGCTGGCTTTGAACTTGTGTTCCTCCTGCCTCAGCCTCTCAAGCTTCTGGGATTACAGGGATGTGCCAACATTCCTGGCACACTTGGTCACTTTTTAATATTCACACATCCTTCTTCCCTTCTTTTTTTCTCTAAATTTGCTCTGATTTTCTTTTCTTGCAATATCTTTTCCTGGCTGTGGTACCACAGTAATGCTAGTATCAGAGAACAAGTTAAGAACACACTCCTTGTCTTTTTTTTTGGTTTTTTGTTTTGTTTTGGAAGAGTTTGTGTAGAACTGATATTATTTCTTCCTTAAATATTTGGAAGAACTACCCACTGAAGGCATGTGGGCCTGAAGTTGTCTTTGTGGGAAGATTTTCAACTACAATTCCAATTATTTAATAGATATATGACTTCAAATCATCTATTTCTGCTTGAATGAGGTTTGGTATTTCAAGTCTTTCAAGGAATTTGCCCTTTTCATCTTAGTTGTTGACTTTGTTGGCATAAAGTTATTCATAATATTCCATTCTTATATTATTATTCTTTCA
This sequence comes from Aplodontia rufa, assembly GCA_004027875.1. Taxonomy (NCBI): domain Eukaryota; kingdom Metazoa; phylum Chordata; class Mammalia; order Rodentia; family Aplodontiidae; genus Aplodontia; species Aplodontia rufa. Next base: position 24,859 of record PVKS010007544.1, on the reverse strand, counting down.
AGATCTATAGAATCCATAGTGATGTCCCCACTCTCATTCCTGGGACTAGTAATTGTCTTTCCATCCCTTCCTGCCCCCCACCTTTTTTTTTTTTTTGCTTTCTTTTCAGTCCAGCTAGAAATTGATCAATATTATTGATATTATCCAAGACTTGTCTTTTGGTTTTACTGATTTTTTTCTATTGATTTGTTTTCTATTTTATTGTTTTACTTTGATCCTTTTTTCTGTTCTTTGGATACTTTACATTTCAGTGACTCTCTTTTCCTAGCTTTCTTTCTTTTCTTTTCTTTTCTTTTTTAAGAGAGAGATAGTGAGGGAGAAAGAGAGAATCAGGGGCTGGTGCAGTGGCTCAGCAGTTTCTGCGCTTGCCTGGCAAGCACGAGGACCCGGGTTCAAACCCCAGCACCACGTACACAACTGAGTGTTGGAGCAACTAAGACCATGTGAAAAACTCAATAAAGTTGTTCCTCTCTTTCTCTGTCTCTCTCACTGTCCCTCTGTCTTAAAAAAAAAAGAGAGAGAGAGAGAATCAGTTTTATTTAGTTTTTCATGTGACTTTCGTTGCTGTAACACTTCTTTGTATACATAGTACTGGAGTTCAAACTCACATCCTTGCGCGTGCCAGGCAAGTGCTGTATCCTTCAAGCTACCACTCCAGCCCCTTTTTCTATATTCTTAAATGTCATCTACTTCTCTGATGTTAATATAGTTGAGCTAATTGACCTGAGACCTTTTTTCTAATAAAATTGTTTAGTGCTACAAATTACTTTTCCACATACTGTTTTAGTGGCATCTCACAAGTTCTAATATATCATTTCCACTTTCACTTAGTTTAAAATACTTTCTAGTTTTTTTATTTTTCCTTTGACTGGCGGGCTACCTAAAATTGTTATTTTTGTTTCCAAATATTTAGAGATTTTCCAAAGATCTTTCTGTTTATGACTTCTAATTTAATTTCACTGTGGTATGAGAATACAGTATGCTATAATACTTTTTTTATTATTAACTAAATATTTATTGTTTTCCTTCCTTCTTAGAGTTCCAAGTTTTCCTGTAGGAGCTTATTTCCTTTTGGCTTTGGAAAACAGTTTTCCTTTCTCTGCACCCAATTGCATTCTTCTTTTCAATTCAGAAGTGTTTACCATGCCTTCCTAGGAATGTTATAATGGCTGCTTTATTTTTTTTATTAGATGTATATAGAGATACAATTGAGGGGGAAACATTATCAAACCATCAATAACCAGTGTATATATACTTAGTTATCCAGGGCTAATGCCAAATCATGGATGCCCAGCTTGGGTTTCTCCTGTTGCTGTTTCCCCCAGAAGAACTCCTGCGTTAAATGGGTATCTCGTGGAGGCATGCGATCTGCTTCTGAGATGGTTCCCCCATATTCCCACTCTCCAGTCTCCTAGGAGTTCTTCCTATACCCTCCCTCCTCCCCATCCCACTCCCTATGCCATAATACTTTTTCAATTTGAGATTAGTTTATGGCTCAGAATATGGTCTACCTTGGTAAGTGCTTTGTGTGTACTTGAGAAGAATATGTAGTTTTCTACCTTTGGGTGAGGCAGTAAAGTCAAGTTAAAGTCAAGTTAACTGATAGTGTTGTCCAAATCTACTATATTATTGCTAATTTTCTGCCTACCTACTCTACAAATTATTGAGTGATGCTGAAATCTGAGTATAATTGTGGAGTTGCCTATTTCTTACTACACTCTATCCGTTTTTACTTCATGAAGCTTGATGATGTATAATTAGATTCATAAAATATTTGAGATTTTTGTGGTCTGTTGATTACCATCATCATCATGACCTTCATTGTCCCTGGCAATATTTCTTGTTCAGGTATCTACTTGTCTGGTATTAATACAATTACTCTATTTTTCTTTTTACTTTTGTTAGCATGGTGTATTATTATCTTTTCCCATTCTTTTATTTACAATATTTATGTCTTTATATTTATAGTGTATTTATGTGGGAGGGAAAGGGGGATCATGAACTGATATAGAATTCCATGCATGTATGAGTTTGTTGGGATGAACCCAACTACTGTGTAAAACATAAAGCTCTAATACAGAATAAAAAATAAAGTGTGTCTCTTGCTTTTCTTTTTTAACTCCAATTGGACAATCCATGCCTTTTAATTGTAGTGCATACACCACTTATATTTAATATGAATTATTACATAGTCTTAAGTCTGTTGTCTTGCTGTTTGTTTTTTATTTGTCTTATTCTATTTCCCCTGTTATAAAAGAAATCAAACATGTGGTCGGATGCAGGTGAGCAAGGCAGAAATTTTACTTCAGCTGAAGGGCAAAAAGAAAAATGCACCTAGGAACAGAAAAATCAGGGATTTTAACTCCAACCTGATGTGATGCTGCCCTTTGCTCTGATTGGAGGAGCTCATGCTCACAATCTATATGGTTGGCTAAGGTAAGGTAGAGGTGGGTACAACGAGGAAGTGGGCAATGACTGGGAGAGAGAGGAAATTACTGGAAAGAGGTAGAAATGTGTTGGTAGAGGTCACCAGAAAGAGGTAGTTGGGTGTCAGTAGAGGTCACCGGAAAGAGATGGGTGGGTATCGGAAGGGGTCCCCCAGAAAGACATGGGTGTAGGCAGGGGGAGGAGTTACTATCTTGAAGGGAGAGGGGGAGCTAAAAATGGAGGTAGTCTATCCTACATCACAGTCTTCAACTTTGACAGAAAAGAAAAATATAAATCTTACAATTCTCCCCTCTTATATGATGCATATATGCTTTTTTCTTCACACCCTGATACCAATTTTTGACATTTGTCTTTGATTACATTGGATGCAGCTTGTTTATGGCTGAAAGTTGCTTAGTGATAGCAATCAATCTCTGAACAATATCCTCTATGTATCTAATCAGGATTACAGCCCCAAATACAATAATTAATAGAAAGATAATAACTACGATTATTTCCTTCCACATTATTTTAACAGTAATGTTTACCTCCTTGGTAATTACCCTTACATAATTAATAACTTTTTGATGATTATCCTCAATGTAATATATTATCATGGACCACTAAAGGGAAATTGACTCAAAATTTGTTGTTATTTGAGTTTTGATTGCTGATTTATGGGGATCCAATGATCCATGGGAAAAGAAATTCTCTCTCTCTCTCTCTCTCTCTTTTTTTTTTCTATGATTGATTTAATCCTTGAAATGTCAGGGTAGAAGGGACAGCCAGTTGAACCAATGTGGAGATTCCACTCCAATTGGCAGATAAGCAAGGGCCCCCCACAATAACACCAGATACCTGCTCAGGCTGTAGCAAGCGCTGTTTGATTCACTACCTCCTCAAATGATCTGCCTTCCTGGCACCCAGATACATTTCCCAAGATAGCCAATTGCTCCCCCCACCTAGAGAGGCATGAGGTGTAATTGGTTCTGAGATAAGGGAATTGGATGATCTTTGGGGGCTCTTATTTTTGACCCTCTGCTTCTGGGAACAGCAGTGATAAAGTTTTTACAAGTTATTTCCCTAGGCCATCTTTTCCTGAAAGAGAGATATCATGCACCTCATGGCCATTGATTCTGAGGTCCAGTCAAGAGGGAATGGGGCCACTTGAGCAATCTGCCCTCCTGTTGCACAAGCATACAAGTCACTTTTATTTGATGTGCTAACAGAACATTTAATCCTTTTCACCCCAGCATTTGCCTCATTATATCCAATTTCCACTCTAAGGACTTTTTGTAAATCTTTTGCCTCCAAGATAATTTTGGTAATATCATTATTAGGTTCACAGAGACTTCTCCAGAATATGTTGGACAATGACGTTGATTTGTCCCAGACAAGTGCTCCTGGTTATGTGAATTTTTACAGGGGAGCACCTGGTAAACATTAGATTTAGCAATCAGAGGAAAGATGGTCTGAGCTACATCAATAATCAGCTTACAAGATATAATTCCCAATATCATCATAAGCATTATTAAAGTCTTTTTAGAGTCAGTTTGGTGGGGTCTGGGTGCTGGACTGAGATTCATTGTCTTTCACAATTAGAAGTTGAGACCCCTTTCACATGTGTGTAGTGAGTCCAACCTCTTTCGGCCGTCTGGACTTGTCTCAGTTGTGAGCAAGACTTGATTAAAGCCCTTCCCAAGCAGGATCCAGCTTATTTTCCTTCCAGACCTGGATCAGGATATGGTCCCTTGGCTGATGTAGGTGTGTAGAGAATTCCAGAGGTGGTGTCTGTGCCAGGAGACCCTATAATCTCAGGGAGGATAAGGTAGAAGAGAGACTTAATATATAATTTTTAAGAAATTGATCCTTTGTTTCAAAAGTGGGAACCCTCATTGTTTTTCCTAAATATGGTGACCCATATAGTAATTCATATGGGGATAAGCCTATGTCCTTTTCGGGAGCTGTTCTAATTTGAAGGAGAGTGATGGGGAGACACTTAGTCCAGGGGAGCTTTGTTTCCAACATTAGTTTAGTAATCTTCCTCTTTAAAGTTTGGCTCATTCTCTCTCTTGGTTGATTTTTCTGTTCCTGGGGGAATTTTTCTTTTCATCCTTTGGCTGAAGTAACACAGGATCTGTGATAAGGGCTTGTTTAAGAGTATCTAGTGATTGAAGTTCCTCAGGCTTTAAAGGATTGGGTCAGGCTCTCCATCTAAAAGTTTAAGATATAATTTTCTAGTCCTAAGGACATAAGAGTCTATACATAATTTACAGTATCCCATCAGTCCTAAGAATCTTCTAAGTTCCCTCTTAGTATGAGGTACTGGCATATCAATTAACCCTGAGATTCATTCTGGGTTTAATCTTTGTTTCCCCTCACCGATCAAATGCCCAGATATTTAACCTCTTGTTCCACAAATTGTAATTTAGTTCTTGAAACTCTTAATCCTTGTTGTCCTAAAAAGTTAAGTAGGGCAATAGTTGCCTCAGTTACACTTTCCTTCTCATCTCTAGAGACTAATAAATCATCTACATATTGAGGAAGTTTAGTTTGTGGTGGCTTCTTATATCCCTCTAGGACCTGTTCCAGATGATTTGTCCAAATAAGTTGGGCAATTCTGTAAATCCCTGGGGGAGTACAATCCATCGATATTGTTGTTTCCTCCTAGTTTTAGGATTTTCCCATTCAAAGGCCAACAAATCTCTACTATCCTCAGGTAGGGGACATGCCCAGAAAGCATTCTTTAGGTCTATAACACTAAACCACCAGTGATTTGGGGGTATTTTGCTAAGAAGAATGTAGGGATTGTGGAATACACGGTATCTATCCTGAGTAATTTGATTTATTGCTCATAAGTCTTGGACAAGTCTATAAGATCCATCCAGTTTCCTTACGGGTAAGACTGGGGTATTATAAGGAGACATGCAGGGTTCAAGGAGGCTATCCTTAAGTAACCCCTCTATTATAGACTGTAACCACAGTCTCCCCTCAAGAGGGATTGGGTACTGTTTCCTCCTTATGGTTTCTCCCTTGGTTTTTAGTTCAACATGTATTGGTGGCACCTGTAGTTTTCCTCATTTTCCCTCTTTTGTCCAAACTTGAGGATGAATCTTTTCTTCTTCTTTAGCTATTAGAAGCTTGAAGGAAATTTGAATTTCCCTATCATTGATTTTTTTTCCTATCATTGATTTTTGATCCTACCCCAAGTTCACACATCAACTCTTGACCTAAAATGTTGGTCCCTGCTGCAGGCACAAAGAAGAATTCTATGTGGGTATGCCTGTCTTGATATCTCACTTGACTGTTTTTAAATATGGGGACTTTAAAATCTTTTCCCTTTACTCCTGACAACAGTAGCTGTTTATCAGATAGTTGTGTCTGTGTGAGTTGATCTGTTAAAGGGAAGTGAGCTGCTCCAATGTCAATTTAAAATGTTATTTTTTCCCTTTTGGGTCCCACCTCCAAATTTATCAAGGGCTCTTGGTAGGTCCTCTTTGTGTAAAAGAACCCCTGACCTTCATAGTCCTCATCAAAGGACAAGAGGGATGTTACCTTTTCTTCTCTTACCCATTCTCTTGAAATGTCGCTCTTTCCCACACTTATAGCATTTACTCCTTTTTTCTCTCTTCTGTGATCCCTTGGCTTCTGGACCCCTAGAGTATCTTGGTTGAGATCCTCTTTGTCCCCTATTTCTAAGGCTAAGGTTTTGCTGAGTTACTGGTTCCATGGTGGAAAGCAAACATTTGGTATGTTGTCCCTGTTTCTGTTCATCCCTACTTACATATTATTTGAGCTTCTATCAATAATTCCTCCAGATGTTTATCTGTCCAACCTTCTAGTTTTTGTAATTTTCTAGCTATATCAGACCAGCTAATAATTAGTTACAATGTGTATTTTTAACATTTCTTGCCCTAAGGCATCATTAGTATTTAACCCAGAATATTTCCTCATTTGTTCCTCATCTACTAAAAAATTTGGTTGGCCCTTCATGTCTCCTTTGGTGTACTTTAAGACTTTGACTGAATTTTGGGACCGAAGGATTGCCTCTTTTATACCTTTTATAATTAAGTCTCTGAGGCCTCTCATATGTCCCCTGTGTACCTCATTATTATTATTCCAGTATGGTTCTTCAGCTGGATATTTTACCTCAGCTGGTGGGGCTCCAGATCCAGTTCATGTTCCCAAGTCTACATTGCAGATTGACTAATCATTGCCTTTTCTTCTTTAGAGAATAAAATACTTAAAATAGACATAAGTTCAGACCATGTGTAGAGTTCAGGGCAGGGGAATTGTTCTAATTGTTCGGTTACCCCATGTGGGTCCTCTACCAAAGGCTTTAATTCCTGCTTTAAGTATCTTAGCTTGAGCTAGTGAGAGGGGCATTTACAAATCCAGTGGTCCCTTCTCCTAAAGGAACCTTACTAACATAAAGGATAAAAGGTGAAGGGGAAGGAAAAAGAATCACATTTCTTTTCTCCCTGTGGAAAAGGAAAGTTTTTAATATCCTGTTTGCATTGTTCTAATTCTCTTTTTAATCTGGGTAGGGAAGGGTATGAAATTGGAGAAGGGACAGAAGCTGCTGTAGTCAGCTTTGGTTCCTTTTCACCCTTCACTGGAATATTCCTTGGGGCAGGAGATGGATTTTACCCCTCAGTTGAATTAGAAATGGATGGTGGGGGAAGGCAACTTAAGGGATCCCATCCATTTAGTTTTTCTTCTTCTGTTTCATTGTTTTTGCTGATCCTAAGAGGAAAGAGGACTTTTGGGTCCTTCTCTCCAACAAAGGACATATTCTATTTCTTCGTGATTGTTAGGGTCTTTATCAACTACATGTTCTATTAATAATTGGCATATCCAATCCTCATTTGCCTCAAACCTTGGCCAGTATATTGATGGATTTAGGATAGGTTCTTGAGTCCAAATAAAGCAACAATATTCATCAACTTTCATTTTTCCTTCATTTTCGCCTTAGGAATATCCTCCCAATATTTTACATGTAGCTCAAAGGGCTATGTAAAGGAATTTTTGTGTCTTTTCCCCTGCCAGCATCCTGTTTCTCAACAGCTGAACTTTTAATTCCTATCCTATTTTCTCCGGGGGTATGATTTTGGGTTTCTGAGTCCAAGAAAAATAACTTAGTTATTTTTCTTTACCAGAGGTCCATTACAACCTCTGGTTCCCTGAGCCACTACTCCCATTCCTGCCATGCCCTCCTGGATTGCTGGTGCTGTGAATTTGGAGTTCCCATGCTCACCTCATGTCCCAGACATGTCTCAAACCCACTTAGATCACACCCCATGGGATGTTTCGACCATCAAGGCAGTATATATCCTTTTCCTCCCTCCAGTTTAAGAAAAAGATTTTCCTACTGTTGGTTTGTGCATGAAATTATTTGTTTTTTGTGGTTCTGGCTGTTGTGCCCCTCCCTGCATAGCTCATCCACCTTAGACCTCGGGTTCCATCAGCCATGGGAGTTGTAGTCACTCTCCACCCTTGAGGCCAACGCAAGGAGACAGTGAGACACATCTCCCCTTGGGAAAGGGGAGCCCCCACAACCACCAGTTGACTTGCAGAGCCCCACGTTGGGTGCCAAATTGTTATACATGAAATCAAACAAGTAGTCAGATGCAGGAGAGCAAGGCAGAAATTTTACTTCAGCCAAAGGATGGAAAGAAAAATTCCCCCAGGAACAGAAAAATCAGGGTTTTTAACTCCAACCTGATGTGATGCTGCCCTTTGCTCTGATTGGAGGAGCTCAGTGCACAATCTACGTGGTTGGTATACAGATAGAGGCAGGTATGCAGAAGATGTGGGCAGTGACTGGGAAAGAGAGGGGATCACCAGAAAGAGGTAGAAATGTGTTGGTAGAGGTCACCAGAAAGAGATGGGTGGGTATCAGAAGGGGTCCCCAGAAAGAGGTGGGTGTACACAGGGGAGGGAGTTGCTATCTTGAAGGGGAGGGAGATCTAAAAATGGAGGTAGTCTATCTTGCATCACAGTCTTCAACTTTGACAGAAAAGAAAAACGAATCTTACATCCCTTTCCTCTTTTTCTGCCTTATAATGGCATAATTATGAATCCATTTTATCTCCTTTGTTATCATAATGCTTCTTTTCTATTGAGATAAAAATCACATAACATGTGCCTGGAGTGGTGGCTTGGCAGTTACGGCACTTGCCTGGCATGCACGAGGATGCAGGTTTGAACCCCAGCACCATGGACACAACAAAGTGTCAGAGCAACAAAAACCAGATGAAAAACTAAATAAAATTAATTCTCTCTCAGTCCCTCTCTCTTAAAAAAAAATCATATACCATACTGAGTGTGGGGTTGTACACCTATAATCCCAGTGGCTCGAGTGGCTGAAGCATGGGGATTGCAAGTTAAAAGCTAATCTCAGCAACTTGGTGAGGCCATAAGCAACTTAGTGAGACCCTGTCTCAAAATAAAAAATAGAAAGGGCTGGGGCTGTGGCTCAGTGGTTAAGCACCCCTGGGTTCAATCACTGGCTTTAAAAAAAATCACATAAAATGCACAGTTTTAACCATTTTGGAATGTACATTTCCGTGGTTTTTAGTATATTCACAATGTTGTGCAACCATTATCACTAAGTACAGAAAATTTTAATTACCTCAAAGAGAAATCCTATATCCATTATGCAGGCAGACCATTTTCCCTTCCCCTCATTCTCTAGCAATCATTATCTGCTTTCTGTCTTCATTAATTTGCCTATTCTGAAAACTTTAAGTAAACTGCTTCTTCCACCAAGCACATTTTCAAAGGTCATCTGTGTTGTAATATCAGTAATTCATTCCTTTTTATGGCTAATTTTACATTGTATGAATACACTTTCTTTTTCTATTTGCCATTCATCAGTTGACAGACATTTGAGCACTGGCTTAACTCTTATTTGAGTGATAGCTTTGGGGTTTATATTATGTAGTTTAGTTTTTTTTCCCTTTTGGTACTGGAGATTTAATACAGGGGTCCTTTATCACTGAGTTACATCCCTATGCTTTTTCATTTTTCATTTTGAGACAGTGTCTTGCTAAAATTGCTGAGGTTGGCCAAAATTGCTGAGGTTGGCCTTGAACTTATGATCCTCATCTCACAGGCATGCACCACCACACCCAGCTTCTATTGTATACTTTAGCTCACTATAGTGTACCTTCAAGTGATATTGCACTGTATCAAGTGTAAGAATCTTACATAGTGTACATTTTCTTGCACCCCTCCTGGTCTCTACATTTCTACATCGTCAACATTTTTTTACTTTTACATGTGCTATAAACTCCATAATACAATTATTTCCTTTGCATAAATCCAGATTTGTACTTGCTATTAATTTTTTCCTTCTTTGCATCTCTGAAAATGTCTTTAAGATCATTTTTGAAAGGTACTTTTCTGTGTACTGAATTTAAGATTTTTTTTTCTCTGTTTTTATTTTTTTTGTGGGGGGGTAACAGGGATTAAACCCAGGGGTGCTTAACCATAATCATATACCCAGTTCATTTTATTTTTTTGAGACAAGGTCTCCCTAAGTTGCCTATGGCCTTCTGAAGTTGTTGAGGCTGACTTTTTGGTTTGTTTTTTTTTTTTCAGGACTGAGGACTGAACTCGGGGCCTTGCGAATGCTAGGCAAGTGCTCTGCCACTCAGCTAAATCCCCAATCCCGAGGCTGACTTTGAACTTGTGATCCTCTTGCCTCAGTCTCCTGAGCCACTGGGATTACAGGTATGCACCATGCCTGGCAAGATTATCTATTGTATTGTTTTAAATTCCAGTATTTTAAAAATGCTATTCCACATCAGGCACAGTGGCACATGCCTATAATCCCAGTAATTTTGGAGGCTGAGGCCCTGTGTAATTTATTTATTTTTTCATTTTTTTCAGGGCTGAGGACCCAACCCGGGTCCTTGCGCATGCTAGGCAAAGCACTCTGCCACTGAGATAAATACCCAACCCCAACCCTATGTAATTTAAATAAAAATATAAAAAGGGCTGGGTATCTGGCTCAGTGGTAAAGCACCCCTGGGTTCATTCCTTGGTACAATTAAAAAAAAAAAAAAAGCTCTTCTACTATCTTCTGGCATGTATTCTTTGCAACAAGAAATCTGTCTTCCTTATGGTTATTCCTCAGATTCTGCCATTTATTTTTTCTGATTACTTTTAAAGATTTTTCTTCTTCACATCACTAGTTTTTGAGTTATGATATACCTTGGTATCATTTTCTTCTTCTTCTTCCCCTCTCCCCCCGACCCCTGGTACCAGGGATTGAACCTAGGGGCACTTAACCACTGAGCCACATTCCCAGCCTTTTTTATGCTTTATTTTGGGACAAGGTTTTGCTAAATTGCTTAGGGCCTTTGGCGAAATTGCTAAAGCTGGCTTTGAACTTGTGATCCTCCTGCCTCAGCCTCCTGAGTTGCTGGAATTATAGGTGTGTACCACTGTGCCCAGCTCTTGTTTCTTATATTTGGAGTTTGTTTAGCTTCTTAGATCTAAGGATTTATAGTTCTAATCAAATTTGGAAAGGTTTTGGCCATTATTTATTTAAATAATTTTTTTGCTTATACTCCTTTGGGAACTTCCATTACCCATTTATTGGGTCATTTAAAGTTGTCAAATTTTACATTTTTTCCAGATTTTAATTTATGTTCCTTTTAAATAGTTTATCCTTTTTTTTGAGAGAGAGAGAGAGTGAAAGAAAGAGAATCAATTTTTCTCTGACAGTTAGATGTGTATGTGGTGCTGGAGTTTGAACCCAGGTCCTTGTGCATGCCAGGCAAGTGATCCAACTGCTGAACTACCACTCCAGCCCCTAGATAAGTTCCTTTTAGTCATGCTCTTGAATTCATTAACCTTTTCTTCTGTAATGTTTAATCTATTGCTAATCCCAACAAGCTACAGAAATTTAATTTGGGTTTCTCCTCTTTCCTTCCCTCACATTCCCCTCATTTAAAACCTACTTGACTTTTTGGATATGTGCAATAGTTACACTAACTTTTTAAATGTCCTTCTCTGCTAATCTAACATCTGTATCAGTTTTGCATTTCTTTTGACTATTCTTATTTATGGATTGTACTTTTCTATCTCTTTGGATGCCAGACATAATTTATTTTACCTGTATGCTATTTATTTTTACATTCCTATAAAATCTTTTTGAGTCTTATTATACAATCATGTAATTATCCTGGAAATGTAAGTTTTATCCTTTCAAGTTTTGTTTTTATGACTTGTTAGACAGGTCCAAAGCTTTCCCCATTGTTCCTCATTTATGAAGCAATTTCTTCCTGGATACTTGTATTAATTAACATTTTTACTTTATGTATTTTCATGATGCTTTGACATTTAGGGGCCTTGCTAATCCTGGAGAAACTGTCCCTCCCAGGATTATGTAATTACTAGAGATTGTAAACAATCTGCCTGTTAGCACCTCTCATGCATATATATAAACCAATCAGTCCAAAGTCCACACCCACAATCATCTCCTTTACCCAACTCACACATTAAGCTAGTATTTGCTCTCCCCCAAATTACTCCAGGGCCAGGAAATTGACAATTAAAGACCACTTTATTACCCAGAGCCCAGAGAAATATTTCAAACGTGCTGACCCTCTCATTCTTTCATGCAGAAACTATAATAAAGGCTTTGAGTCACGTTCTCCATTTACTCTTTCTACCTCCTGACTCACCCTGGTGTTTCCCCATATGGCCTTCCCTTATGAACTGCAATAAATTCTTTTTCCAGGAAGTTGTCTTCATGTCTGTCACCTTACCATATCTGATTAAAACAAAAATCCTGGGTACATTTGTAAACAAAACTCTATTCAGTATCTTGTGAATTGAGTTTTTATCTGGCTGATATGAATAGGTGCTATTCCCAGCCCCAAGTAATGCCAAGCACTATTCTAATCCTTTTTCATCGACCTTTCCCTAGCCTCAGTTTGTTTCCTCATAGTCATAAGATGATATGTATTATGCTGGATATTCAAGAAGGATCTTTTGCAACTCTCCTGGGTTCTCCAAACAGCTTTCTTCTTTGGTATTCTGTCCTATGAACTCTAGCTGCCCTGGCCTCTCTGAATTCTTATTTCTGATTCCTCAATCTAGGCAGGTGGCAAGGTCCACTTCTGTCCTCTGTCCCTGTGCCATAGCCTGGAAAGTCTTACAAGCCATTAATTTGGAGCAAATGTACAAATTTCTACTTCACTTTTTTTTTAAATACTCATTTCTTTCTTTTAAAAAAATCCTACTTTCTTTTTTTAAAGAGAGAAGGACAGTGAGAGAGAGGAGAGAAAGAGAGAGACAGAGACAGAGAGAATCAATTTTTATTGAGTTTTTCACATGGCTTTCTTTGTTTTGACATAGTTGTGTACATGGGTGCTGGGGATTGAACCCATGCACTCGTGCTTGCTGGGCAAGCGCCATAACCACCCAGCTACCGCTCGAGCCCTAAATTCCTGCTTCTTAAGGACTACTCTTCTTGAAAACCATATCATACATTCTATTTTCTCAATCCTTTTTTGCCAGGCACATATAAAGCTGGGCAATTACCTTTCTCTTGGGTAGTAGCAGAAAAGAAAGTCTTGTGTACTTTTCTGTCTTTGTATTTTAATTAATTTATTATTTTTAAAGAGAGAGAGGGAAAGTGAGAGAGAAAAAGGGAGATTCAATTTTATTTATTTTTTTCATCTGACCTTTGTTTCTCAGACACTTAGTTGTGCATGTAGTGCTGAGGTTTGAATCCACATCCTTGAGCATGCCAGGCAAGCACTGTACCCGCCAAGCCACCACTCCAGCTCCTCTTTCTTAGTATTTTTTCATCTGGCCTTTGCCTCTCCAACACTCAGCTGTGGACGTGGTGCTGGGTTTTGAACCTGGGTCCCTGTGCATGCCAGGCAAGCACTTCAACCGCTGAGCCACCACTCCAGCCCCACTCTTTCTTAGTATTTTAAAAACGTTATAAAATGTCCAGCAGTGGGTTTAGAAGCTGGGATAGTCAATATCAGAAAATCAAGTGAGTCTAAACCTTCCTTTATAAGAAAACAGAGAAATAATAGTAGTGGAAGTGGGACAAAAAAAAAAAAGTAGTGGAAGTGGGAACCAAAATCTGTGTAAAATCTTGGCCCAATTATCTTTCTATGAGATCATCTTTTATTCTTTTATTTTCCCTGAAGTACTACGGATCAAACCCAGGGCCTTGCACATACATGCTAGGCAAGTATTCTACCACTGAGTTACACGCTCAGGCCTTTTTTGGTTTAATTAAAACAGGGCGTTGCTAAGTAGTCCAAGTTATTTCCCATTTAAAGTAATATAGTGCTGGGAGTTCAGGTCATGGTAAAGTACTTGCCTAACATGCATAAGGTGCTGGGTTTGATCCTACACCACAAAAACAAATGAATAAAAATTTTAAAAATACATTTTCAAAGAAAATATGTTTTCTTTAGAAGGAACTTGCTTAAGCATTCAAATTTATACTTGATTTTGGCTGCCCTTCCCCAACCTGGGCAAAAAGGAACAGAAGATTTCTAGACAAAAAAACCTTCCCAGGAACCTGGAAGAGGAAGTGAATGTGGGCATACTAGAATGCTAAAATTCCCCAGGCCTCTTGCCCCACTAAGCCCTTAAAAGGCCAGCTCAAAGTTAATCCCTTCTGAAATTAAGACTGGAAGTTTTCCCCAGAGAATCTATCTACCCCCAGACAAAAGTCCACCAAGGAATTCAATCGGATCACCTTACAAACACATATTCACATATTTCTTTCAATACCCAACTCTTATAAGGCTACTGATGATTGCCTGGCAGCTAAAATCCATAAAGTGAAAGACTAAATGAAAAACAAAAAAGCAGAAATACATACACAGGGAGATGAATGCATCGAGCATATTAATGTTCTTAGAGCTAAGTCGTTGCAATCAATGTTAATAAGGGTTCATTGTAAAAAAGAGGTACATTGGGGGCTGAAGCAGTGGCTTGGCGGTTACACGCCTGCCTGGCATGCATGAGGATGCAGGTTCAAACCCCAGCACCACATACACAACAAAGTGTTGAAGCAACGAAAGCCACATGAAAAACTAAAAAAAAAAAAAATTGATTCTCTCTCTCTTTCTCTCACTATCCCCTCTCTTAAAAACAAAACAAAACAAACAACAACAACATCAACAAAAAGACAAAAAAAAAACCCCACAAAAAAACCAAAAAGAGGAACATTCACAAACTTAGAGTAATCTTCCATAAAGGAAAAAAGGAAATCAAAAGACAAGAGTTACAGGGTGGAGGCAGTAAAGATAAGAATAGAGGTAAGTCTGAATAACTGAAATTACAGAAAGAAAAACTACACAACCAAAGAATGAAAATCATTAACAGGGGCTGGAGCAGTGGCTCGGCAGTTACCGCGCTTGCCTGGCATGCACAAGTCCATGAGTTCAAACCCCAGCACCCATGTACACAACTAAGGTCAGAGCAACGAAAGCCATGTGAAAAACTCAATAAATATGATTCTCTCTCTCTCTCACTGTCCTTCTCTCTTTAAAAACAAAACAACAAAAAAAGAAAATCATTAACAAATAATTCAAGAACATTTCCAAGAAATGAAGGACAAGAGTCCTTAATGAATCTGACACAAAGCATGAGAACAGATCTTCATCAAGGCAGGTACACTGCACAACTTCAGGACACTACAATAGAAGGGGTCAGGGGGGCAGGGACACCAGTCACAAGGGATCAGGCTTCAAACTCCTCTACAGAAAAGCTAGCAACTAGATGACAAAGTAGCAACGCCTTCAAAATTCTTAAGGAAAACAAAACTAATTCTAACCCAGAATAACCAAGAGAGGGAAAAGGTCACAGAAATCAGGAGACTTGGGTTGATGAAACAAGGTGAGACTAGTGTGGATCAAGAATAGTTTATAAATAGGTGATACATCAAGGTCTTCCAATAAGACTGGAGTTGATTTTATGATATAGAGAAAACTAAGCAAGCGAAAATGTAAGGAGCTGGAGCAGTAGTGCTTGCCTGGCATGCATGAGGACAAGGGTTCAAACCCTAGCACCATGTACACAATGAAGTGTCAGAGCAACAAAAGCAACATGAAAAACTAAATAAAATCGATTCTCTGTTTCACTCCCTCTCACTGCCCCTCTCTCTTTAAAAAGAAAGAAAGAAAGAAAGAAAATGCAAGAGGATTATTATGTCTAAGGTAAAGTTCTGCAGTAATCTATTCTACTACTGGATCAGAAGTGATGATTTAACCAATCATAAGACAATGCCTAAAATAGAAGCAGAAAAAAGTAGCCATGTGAAAATGTTTTGAGATAAATCAACCAAGAGTTGAAAAGCACTGTCCTGAAACAGGAAAAATGAGGGCAGAAGGCAGATAGAGCAGGAAAGCTGCTGTTTTGCATAAAAAATCTTGGAGAACTAGATTCAGTATGTGGTGATTGATTTTTTAAAATATAGGATATAACACTTCTTTAAAAGTCCTTTTAAGTGTATTTTCTTTATGGTTATACAACATTGAAACAAAGAGTATGAATATTTAATTAGAAGCAAACCATATATGAGAACCTCTTTTCAGGATCTAGTAAGGTAGCTCGTTTCTAGTGTGTGGAGAATCATGCAAGGCTGGTATTTACATGGTTTTGGGTCAGAAGTTAGCTTTACAGATTCAGGATGTAATTCATTACTATTAAATGTAATATGCTACTATTTAAAGTCTTATCTAAGCTTGCTATGATGGCACATATCTGAGGTCCCAGCTATTTAGGAGATTGAGGTTGATAACTTGAGTTAGAGACCAGCCTGAGCAACATAGTGAGACCCTAGTCTTTAAAAATAAAAACTATTTGAGAATCCAAATAATACTTATGCAATCTTTCAATTCTGTAAAATTCAGTCTAAGCATTTATATTGCTTGTAGGGGGCAAAACACAGAAGAATCTAGACTGAGGTGTGGGCAATGGGGGGGTAATTCTGGTTTAAGAACACATGCATATCATATTTTTATATGCATTTATGATTGTACAATAACTCAACTCCTTAATAAATTTTTTAAAAAATAAAAAATAAAAACTAGCTGGGTCGGGTGGTGCAAGTCTGTAATCTCAGCAACTTGGAAGGCTGAGACAGGAGGATCGAAAACTCAAGGCCAGCATCAGCAACTTAGCAAAGACCCTACGCAACTTAGTGAGACCGTCTCAAAATAAAAAATGAAAAGGGCTGGAGATGTAGCTCAGTGGTAAATACTGCTGGGTTAAATCCCCAGCACCAAATATTACTAAAACAAACTAAATTACATATTGCCCATATTGAGCTGGGCAAGATGGCACACACGCCACACCTGTAAATTTAACTCTCTAGAGGGTTACACAGGAAAATTACTTGAACCCAGGAGACCCAGGAGTCTATAGTCTGCCTGGGCAACACAGTTAAGGCATCTCAAGGAGAGTAATCAGTAAAAAAAAAAAAAACTTAGCAGATAACATCTTTTAGGGTGGGAGAGGGAGGGAAGATAGGCAGGCATCTAGGGAGGCAATCAATAATGTATCATACTCTTTAACCACCCTCCTAGAAGTCAAATACTTATGCAATCGTTTAATTCAGGAAAATTCACAAATATATATGGGGGGGAGAGAGAGTGTGCATGTGCACACGCAAGCAGGAGAGACACATTTTTATATGTTATTGGGGCATAACATAGAAGAATCAAGAAACTGGGGTGTGGGCCATGCGGGGTAACTATGGTTTAGTATCAAAAGCATATCATATTATTACTTTATGCGCATTTATGATTATACAACTTGACTCCTAAATACAAAAAACAAACAAACAAACATCATCTTTTAGTCCAGGCTCAGAATGTGACCTCAAATCTACTGAATTATAATGACAGCTGGAGCACAGGTAATTATTTAAAATGTAGATTCCTGGACTCTTCTCCAGGGCAGGGTGATAGAATCTTTTTCTTTCCTTCCTTCTTTTTTAAGAGAGAGAGCGACAAAGAGAAAGAGAGAATCAATTATTTAGTTTTTCATTTGACTCTTGTTGCTCTGACACTTCATTGTGTATGTGGTGCCAGGATTCAAACCCGTGTCCCTGCACATGCAAGGCAAGCAATGTAATTGCTGAGCCACCACTCCAGCCCCAGAGTCTTCATTTCTAAAAGGAACCCTACATGGTGTTGATAACTACTGTTCTCACTCAGTATATTAATAATTAAGTGGGTTTCACTAATAAGTCAATAAATTAATGTCTGCAAATCAAGGTCATCAAAAAGGAAAAGTAATCCAAGCAGGGTACCTGTTGTAGCACATGTTCTGAGAGAATGCCATTTATAAAGGCTTCAAAGAAACCCACAAAATATATAATTTAATGTACAAGTTTCTTACCAAAAAACTACCTACTAATAACTCCTGGTCAAATTTAAAACAAATTGCTCTTTAATTTCATTCACAGTGAACAAGTTCATTTGAGATGGCCACCAACCCCTCTGTGGAACACCTCTGCCTGCAAGGGATCTTACCCACATATCATCCAAATGTCTGAGGAACTGGGGCACCAGAGCAGGAGGCATGGGGGCAGATCTGTGGGGAATCATTGAAACTTTATTTTAAAAGTAACTGCCTATTTTAGCTGCCCAACTTGCTGATGCTTATTCTTTAGTTCTTTATAACAAGAATCCTGTAAATTGTTACCTGTTGGTAAAGTCATGATTATAAAACTTGTTAGAAAATTAAACTACTTGATTCCAGATTAACTGATGTTCAATTTTTTTCCTTTTCTATTACTTGAAGAACCTATTCAAAGAACAATATTCTAAGGGCCAAAAACTGATCCCTTTTCCTAGAGGGTATATGCTGTAGCTCAACCTGTACTAAATCCCTGGCGGGCAGAACTTCTTTTCAGTATTTGTCTTCTTTGGGCTGTTTTCTTAATTTCTGGGTTTTTGTCAGTTATTTGCTTTGCATATCTTATCCTCTCTAGCTTATCTTTTCTACATTAATGATTAATGTTGCCAATCAATGCTGAGATGCTCTGATAAACTCACAAGAATCACCACAAAACTGTTCTGTAGCCAGGATAAGAACCACATATGTCAGTCACTAAGATTTTCTGAATTTTTAGTATTAGATGATTTTTCTCAAATTCCAAACAACTAGGATTATCAGACTACCAGAGGTCTGAGTATTGGGCTTTCTTTTTAAAGCAAGTTTTATTTAGTTTCTTATGTGACTTTCATTCCTCGGACAGTTGGTCGTGTATGAGGTGCTGGGGTTTGAACTCGTGTACTTGTGCATGCCAGGCAAGCACAGTAACCACTGAGCCATCACCGCTCCAGCCCCATGTATTGGACTTTTTTATAAGCCAAGATGACCTATGTTGTCACAGCTGAACTGATGACATTTCCACAAGGGTAACTGAACAATGTACCACACGTTCTTACTTAATTTTTTTTAAATGTACTTTCACTGCTCCAAGAAATTGCTGTGTATGTGGTACTGGAGTACCACGCATGCAAGGCAACCTATAACCACCGAGCCACTGCTCTAGCCCCACTAATGCCCATTTCTAAAGACAAATGAGATGTCTGTGTTTTTGAAGCTTCATGAGGCGAGCTCTTCTGGGCTCAACCACCAACCAGCCTGAAACAAACAGCAGCTTAAACTCTTACCAATAAGTGTGTTATTTCAAAGTTCTGGCATTCTCCCAGGCCCCAGGGTGTCAAAATTTAACCTGCTGCCAAAGCAAACTCTAAAATGAACACACAGTCCTTATTTTCTCAAAAAACAAAACAACCAAATTTATTTAGTTTAACACTTCCTCTGATCTAAAGAAAAAGAGGTCAATAAACACATCCCCCATCCCATCACATACATACAGGCACCTAACCCCCATGGATTCAGATAATCTAAAATAGAAGGGCAAAGTTCTGTTCAACAGAGAAAATTATCTTCGTTTCTGGAAGATGTTTCCACGTCCCATTCCACGTCCTCTTCCTCTTGCAGCCACTGAAAGGAAGAGAAAGGATGAGAACAGATCAATCAGTGTAGTCAGTGAATGCTCAAGACATGGAGTAGCTTAAACCCTGGGACATCAGCTCTGGAATGGACCTGAAAGGCCACCTGATTCAATATCAACATGGCTCATAGCTCTTCATAATGGGGAGATGGAAACTAGAGAGGGGTGGTGCTTGCCATCAGAGCAAGAGCCAGCACCAGATTCCTGCTTCCTAGTTCAGCACTATAAGAGGCTGGAGGGTAATGCAGAGAGAAAAGGTGGTCTGTGAACCACAGAAAAGATAAATTCCCAGGGCTGGCCTATGACAAGTTAATAAAACATTATAGATGCATTTTAAAATGCACTTTTTAAAATTCTGAAATAAATATAGTTAAGTGTCAACACCAGGTAATTCTGACAAAAGGGTTTTATTATTCTTTGAGTTTCTCTTCATGAAAGAAATGTTTCCTAACAGCAAAAACAAATAAACACTCCCCATACAAAGGGCACAAGAAGACCATTGTTATCTACAAGAGGTCTAGGAGGGGACCAGAGGACTTCAACAATTGAAAATATTCTGATGGTTACTAACTGCTTCTGCTCTTCCAGAGCCCGGAACCATCCTGAAGAGGGAGGAGAGCTCCATGAGAACCCATCCACCTGTTGATAGAACAGGGCCAGGGGCTGGGAGAGACACAGGTGGCTCAGTAAGAAGTCAGTCAGTCTGGGCACACCCACAGCTGATTGCCATCTAGTGCACAGCCAGCTGGTGCCCCTGTGGCTGGAGAAGATGGTGTAGCTCTACTAGGTCAACCCTTCCCCAGGAAATCCAAGGGCAGAAGATTTTTTTTTTAAGGGCATTTAAAGGATTACACTATTGCATCTCAAAAGCTACATCACAAGCAGGAATGGTGGCTCAGTGGTTGGAAGCACATCCCTGGCATACACAAGGACCTGGGTTCAAACCCTAGCACCACATACACAACTAAGTGTCCGAGAAACAAAGGTCAGATGAAAAAAATAAATAAAATTGATTCTGTCTATCAAATATGTAAAATATGCTGCTGAAGATACCAATGAAGGATCCAAGGCCTTCCCTGCCTGCAAATCTTCTCCCTAATACTAGGCAGTTTCTAAGGGCTACACTTGCTTTCTTGTCTAATAACATGGCAGAACTTTTCAGTGACCAAATATAAAACCCAATTAGGCTAACCCTTAAGAGAAGCTTGGCTGAGTCACTGGAGAAAGGTTGATTACACTTCTAGAATGTGCTATAGGAGGGATTTACTGTCAGAAGCTTTGAAACTAGAAGTCCTAGGGCTAGGGATGTAGCTCAATGGTAGACCACTTACCTAGGAAGCATAAGGCCTGGGGTTCAATCCTCAGCACAGCAAAACAAAAAAACTAGAAGTCTAGCACCTGTCAGTAAAAATGGCTCAAACCTGCTTATTTCTTATCTGGACATGGATCCCCACTGCCGGCATCTCATCAAGCACATGCTGGGTATCAGCACAAATCAACTCATCTCTCTAGGAACTGCTTCAAGAGTCAGTTCATTCACATCTCGGTGTGTTTGCTCAGCAAACTAGGTAAGAGCAAGCTAACCTCAGGCCTTTTGGACAGAACTTCTGAAAAAGAAGGTCCTTTGAAAACTCATAACAGATTTATTATCTTAAATGATAAGAAGTTCCTCCTTTCCTCCAAGGAGCCTCTTTGGATTTTGCATAGCTCTATAACTGGGATAAGATTAGGCAAGAAGAGATAGCAGGGCAATACTGCCATCATTTCAGAGAATCTCCCAACACTAGGGAAAAGTGGTGGTAATGGGCGTGAAGACAGCTGAGGTCAAGTCTACCCCTATCCACAGGGGCCCTTTCCTAAAAGATATGATACATTCTAATTTTAAAACCAGTGCAGAAGGAGCACCTACCTTGGGCCTTCAGAATAGCAGCTTTTCCCCGGCCAGCTCCTGAACCTTGGTTTTTATTTTTCATACTCTTTAACATGGGTGCATTTTTCAGCATGTCAGGCAAAATCAGAAACCTGATCTTGCTGCCACGGATGTACACCTGTTCCAGTTGTGCTACTCTTCCATCTCTGTATGTGACTGTGATGTTGGACATCTGAAAGAGAATCACCAGCTTATCAGTAAGGGTCAATAGTGCATTGGGCATGGTGGCACATGCCTGTAATCCCAGCAACTTGGGAGTTTGAGGTAGGATGATTCCAAGTTCAAAACCAGCCTCAGGAACTTAGGCCCTAAGCAACTTAGTGAGACCCTGTCTCAAAATAAAAAGGGTTGGGGATGTGGCTCAGTGGTTAAGCGCCTCTGGGTTCAATACCTGGTTTAAAAAAAAAAAAGTGTTGATAGCACTGCAGAGGACTGATGTACACAAAGAGAAGGAGCCTTGACTACTGGGACAGGGGAGTCTAGAATTGCAAAAACTGACACTATGTCATAAAGGAGTCAGGCAATGCTGGTGAACTACCACAATAATGGCTGACACTTACAGTGTGCACACCAAGCAGGGCATGTATAAGATCTCTCATTTTTAGAGATTAAAAAGTATCATGGTCACAAGCACATGCCAGATGCAGTTGTGATTCTCCCAGAGTATAGGGAGACAGCAGTTTCCCTTCTCTACAATACTAGAGAGGTGAGAGGCAAAAGGATTAACAATGAGGAGAGCTCTTGGGCAGGAACCTTTACAATGCAGGGATAGGGTCCTAGAGTTAGAATTATGACCAAGGATAGTGCCATCACTTCAGAGATGAGTCACTGAAGTTTGTGGACAGAGGAAGGGCTAACAGGATTAAGGCAGCACTTTGGAAAGAGGAATGTGCCAACATGGGCAGATGTGGCTAGAGGAAGGGAGCCTCTAGGGGAGACCAGCCAAGAGACTTTCTGGGCATGGGAAGGGACAATGATCTGCCAGCACCCAATTCACTAGGTACCAAATTTACCAGAAGTAATTTATTTGATGAATCTTCTGGATAGAACTGTAATCCCTCTTCCCAAAATAAACAAACAGGTGATACTTACAAAGCTAGAATTGCAAAAAGTCACTATGTGCCACAAAGGAGCCAGACAATGCTGGTGAACTACCACAATAATAACTCACGTTTACTTTGTGTACCAGGGACTTCACCAAGCAGCAGAATTATGAGCTCCCCACTTTTATAGATTAAAAATTAAAAAACTGAAGAACATGTGCAAAGTGACTGATTTCCCATAGTAATTAATTTTACACCACAAAATCCTACCTGAAAGAAAGATGGAACAGACAGTAACCATCCCCACGGGAGAGATGAAATAGCATATGCTGTCAGAGCCAGATCTATCCCCAGAGGCATATGCCCATTATCACTCTATCCTACTCAAACTCACACTGCCCTTATTTGGTTTGGCTGGGGTTTGAACCCAGATCCATCTGACTCTAGAAACACACGCTTCACCACTACAACAGACTTCCTTTCTGGAATTGTCAAAGAGTGAATTGAACAAAACAAAGTTTGTATAAATGCTGTCTCAATTACCTAAAACATAATACTCGCTCAGAAAATGTCAAATCTCATTGATAGCTAAGTCACATCTCCAAAACATACTCACTGGCTCATTTCACTCCTTCCCTGTCAGAATCCTACCCTGCCTTGAGAATCTCCAAAGGAGGCTACCGAACAGGTCCAACAAGACCTCTAAGTGCTTCCACAAATGGCCCATGATCTGATTGAGTAAGAGATTCCAGTGTCAGTGGACTCCTACTTCAACACCAGGACCCAGGCTCACTACTGCTCTCTTGCTTTCTCTGCAGCATTGGAGGAAAAATGGCTGCAGTCTCACAGTACCACATTAGCTGTCCTCCATAAGGCCAAAAGAAAGACAGAAACTTTTCTTGCAGCACTGGGGACTGAACCCAGGAGACATTTTACCACTGATCTACATCCTCTCCCCTTATATTTTGAGGTGGGGTTTCACTAAGTTGCCCAGGTTAGTCAAGAATTTGCTACCTTCCTGTCTCAACTTTCTCAGGTAGCTGGGATTACTGGCATGTGCCAACATGGCCAGCCAAAGCCAGCAACTTTTGAGCCAGGCAGGAACAATACTTTCCTAAATAGCCACAATGAAACAGATGGCATAAGCCAAGTACCCAACTGAAATGACAACTTTGCACTGAGTTGGAGAAGCTAGCTCAAGGATTGTGATGTAATGATTTTGGGGGGTGGTGCTTCCATCCATGGTTCCTAGGTCACAACTCCCTCCACCATGGCAGGCCACAGAACTAGAATGTCTGTTCCCCAAGGCAGGTCATAGTAATTATAACCTTTCTACCTTAGAGCTGGCCATGAAGAAAGTCTCTCACTTACACTGTCTGACAGTAGATAATAAGATCCCTGCTTCAGAAGGGGTCCTGTCCCATACCTGGAAGAATGCTGGACAGAAGGCTAAGAATTCAGACAGGTCTTGCTAGGTTTCCCTACATAGACCTTTTTGTCCAATTGTATTTTTACTTGGTTGTCCATATTTCAATTATGCCTATGCAATGAAATCTCCATAAAAAACCCAAAAGGAAGAGTTTCTGGATAGCTGAATACATGAAGGTTCCTGGAAAACAATGCACCTAAAAAAGTCGTGGGAATATCAATGCCCCTTTGTGCTGCCTTAATCTTATTCATCTGTACCCTTTGTAATATAAACGAGTAAACCTAAATGTTTCCCTGAATTCTGAGAGCTCTTTGAGCAAATTGATCAAATCCATGGAGTGGGTTGTGGGACACCCAATTTACAGCAAGTTGGTCAGAAGCACAGATAAAGGATGGAAGTGGTCTGGGGGACTAAATGCTCAATCTATGGTATCTGATGCTATCACCACACAAACAGTGTTAGGACTGAATTAAGAGAAACTAGTTCAACTAGTGAACACTACAGAACTGACTGCTTACTTGATCCCTTGCATATCTGGTGTCAGAAGTGATCCATGGGGCTAGAGCTGGGGCTCAGCAGTAGAGCATTTGCCGGGTAAGCGTGATGACCCGGGTTCGAACCCTAGCACCACATACACAACTAACTGTGGGAGGAATAAAAACCAGAAGAAAAACTAAATAAAAATTGTTTCTCTTAAGAAAAAAAAAAAAACAAGAAAGAAAAAGAAAAAGGAAAAGGAAGTGATCCATGCTTTGAGAGTACATTAAGAAAGACCAAGTCTGAGTTTGAGTTGGTTTTTCCTTTCTGTATCTTCAGAGGGTGCTTCAGGACTGTCAGCATGCTAGAAATGTACACATTCTGTAGGACAATTATACACATACACACAAAGGTATATTCACTCAGTTGCCACTGATGTCATAGGAATACCAATTTATGCATTTACCTATCATTATTCTCAGGAAATATGAGAGTATTAAGG
The DNA here is from genome assembly GCA_004027875.1 of Aplodontia rufa. Classification (NCBI taxonomy): domain Eukaryota; kingdom Metazoa; phylum Chordata; class Mammalia; order Rodentia; family Aplodontiidae; genus Aplodontia; species Aplodontia rufa. The sequence continues at coordinate 25 of PVKS010007544.1, read as the reverse complement.
GGTAAAGGAGTATGGTGAATGCAAT